>APFE030271531.1:136253-150535 GCA_000404065.3 Pinus taeda | reverse complement strand
TTTTTTTTTTGTATTGTAAATGGAAAGTACGTCTATATGTTCGTTCCACTAGATCCCTCATAGTTTTATAAAAAAAAAAAAACCCTTCATTTCATTAGCCTCCAACACCATTCTAGATGAGTTAAGGACCAATTCATTGTCATTTACATGTTCTATTAAAAAAAATCTTAGAATGACATTGATCTTTTCCTTCATTGTTGCTCCTTGTAGAACATTGAAAACATATGAACTAATAGATCGTTCAAAACATGTTATCTAATATTCTTAAATATATTATTAAAAAAATAAACTCATATTTAATAGTATTTTCTCATTCGCGTGATTCATCCTTACGCATTTTTTCTATCAGGTTTTTATGCTTTCTTCACTTAGATTAGAAATAATCTTATCGGCCTTATTTATTTTGTGGTTCTACATGACACACACCAACCAATGAATATTAGTTAATTTATATATGTTCAAAATATTAATTTTGTAAAGAATGTACAAAGAACCTTGTCTCTCTATTTAATTTTTTTTTAAATGTGTTATCCTGTGTCAATAATGTTTTGTTACTTGACACTTATGATACTTTTTATTTATTTATTTATTTATTTAATATATATTATTATATCAATATACACCTATATCATCAGATACAGAATCATAAATATATTGTTACAAAAATCAAATAATTTTCAGCAAAACCTCTGTAACCAAGTGTTTTATTAATCAACTCATGGTGTTTTATCTAATCAACGGCCTGACACATTGTATGCATTAAATACATGGGCATTAACGTTAGCGCACATGGGATGATTATTTTTATTTATGTATTTTATTTTTATTATTTATTTATTTATTTTTATTTATTATTTTATTTTATTTTGATAGTGTGATTTGTAAGGCTAAACACACCACAATGATTTAACAATGTTATTTGGAAGAGGTGCGTTGATACGTTATATTACAATGGGAACGACGATGAACATACTAGACATAACCAATAGTGTTATAATATATCGATGCGTTGTATTACACAAGAAGCATTGGTGTGTTATATTATAGAGGGTACACTGTGAAACGTATAGTAGTTAACAAAAAGGAGATAGCCAACAAGGTTTGGATCTAACTCAATAAGTGATTCTTCTACTTTACATGTAAAACGCCCTATATATAATAAATACACCAACCCATTAAATTTAAAATGCATAAATTGAAAACCCTAATTATGAAGTTGTAGACGAAGTTAAATCCTAAAGTGAAATTTTGTAGGAAGAAACAACAGATTAAGGTAAGTATTGAATCATTTTTTATTTTTTATTTGTTTGAATTGTGAATAAATCTTACAGAAATTGTAAAAAAAATTAATAGTAAAATTTAAAATTTTGTTATCTAGGGTTTTGAGTGAATCACCATATCTTTCAAATTTTGATCTTTCATTGGATCCAAAATATTTTGCAGTTCCACAATGCTCCCAATATGTTTCTCTTGTAAATGATTTCTCTTGTAAATGATTTCTCTTTTAATTAAACCATAACAGAAGTTGTAAAAAAAAATATATTAGTAAAATAAATAATAAAATTTAAAATTTTTACTATACGGGTTTTTTAGTGAATCACCATACCATTCATCTTTTGATCTTCTGAATAGTTCTCATGCTCCAGAATTTTGTTGTTGCACAGTGCTCCTCGTATGTCTCTCTTACAAATCACTCGAAATTTTGAGTAAAATATTGAAATAGTGAAAAGTCTTTTTGAAATTAGATTTCAAAAAATCAATTGCCACTTATTTTTGAAATTTAAAAAAAGAAAAGCAAATTTATATTTTTGTGCATCAGTGCGTATAGTCAAGCACACCAATGCATTTATAAAAAAAGCGCACCAACATTGTCGAGGCACCAAATTTTTTCAACGCACTGACATGATACATTTGTTTTAAAATTTTCGAAATCTCGAAATGGTGCGATTAATTTTTTTAACGCAACAGTGTGATTTCTATTTAAAAGCATCAATGCTCTAATTGTTAAAAGAGCACCGAGTTGGTTGAATTTGTTTTTATTCTCTAAAATTCAGGAACAGGTGCGCAACGATGTTGTTTCTTTTTTAACGTATTGGTGCATTTTTGTAGAATAGCACCAATATGATAACCTCTTTTCTTTTCTTCTTCTTCTTTTTTTTCTTTGTCAGAAACCGGTGCGGGTATTATTTGAACGGCCCGATGCTGGTATTTTTTTTTAAATGCATTGGTGCACTTTGTTCTAATAAGTGAGTTGGATGGATTTAAAAGCTATTTAAAATTTTAATTTCACATCAAATGACATATTATTTCAAATTATCCTTTAGGATGCATCCACATGAATTATAGTAGTTCGTAGTATACATTTTCTACTTAAAGTCGACTTACTCTTAAAAAATGGTTTGAAAACTATATTGAAATTTAGATTGTGGTTATATGGTTCTCGAGATTAAATTTAAATCTGTACACAATTTTATTTATGATTTTTATCAAATGTAGGGACAAAATAGAAATAATATCAAATGGCCAATTCTTCAAATTCCAGCTCGTTCCATATTGTCGATTAAAGTCCTTCACAAAGTTCTCCCTTTCCATCTCCAGTAAGTTTAGATTTTATTTATATTTCGATTATCTGGTTGATTTTATTTATTTTATCCATGTCAATTTAAATAAAAATGTATCAAAATTTGAAAGATCCTCATTCAAAATCGAGTTCAGGTGTAGAAAATATTCCTCCATTTTAAAAAGTCGGAAGCTTTTATCAGGAGCGGCGTATCGTAAGCAGTTGGTAGATGGAAATGGACAACCTCTTCACCCTATCAATTGGAACATGGCATCTTCCAACTGCAATCATGGATCAACAATGGTAATAATTGTTTCGTAAAATGTAATTTCAACAAATCAATTGCATTGACGTGCTTACTAATATCATTGATATTGTACTAATGACGTTCAATATTTTTTGAAATTGGATTCTAGTGTTGATGAGCGACCCACCTACCATTTTCTAGTGCACCCCACTACAATGTCAACTCAAGAGAAAGTTGCATTAAGAGCAAGGCTTGGAAAGGAAGCACATAAAGAATGGTTGAATCAACCACTTATTCAATTCCCACTACGTCTAGAAGATCACGATAGTGGGCTGATATCTATCAACTATAGAAAGGTGTGGCAGGAAGCTAGGGAGCCTTATGTTTTCCTAAAACACGCAACCAAGTGTTTTTTTACCTAAATGTGTTGGATACAGATTGGTCATTCGTATTAAGACACAACCCTAGATCAAAACATATTTTTTCCAACAACAATGTTATCATGCCAAGCGATAAAGATAATTAGGGTGATGACAATGAAGAGTGATATGTACTTGTGTTATTTCATTATTTATACTATTTCTGCATGTTTATGTTTTTGTTATTTCGCTAATTATATTATTTTTTAATCATCTTGTTGGCATTTTATAATATAATTGGTAAGATTTAAAAACTTTTTTTGCAGTGGAAACATTTTTACTCTACTTAAAACTAAATATTTCCAATTGTGTGCAATTTCTATGATAATAAGGATCCAAGGTCATAATCCTTCTCAAATAGGAAAATGTGCTTTAATTGTTATAAGAGCATCGAGTTGATTGAATTCGTTTTTATTTTCTAAAATATGAAAACAGGTGCATAGCGATGTTGTTTTTTTTAAACGCATCGGTGCATTTTTGTAAAAGAACACTGATATGATAACAATTTTTTTTTTTTTTTAGAATTCTGGAAACCGACGCGGGTTATTTGAACGTCCCGATGTTGACATTTTTTTTAAACGCATTGGTGCACTTTGTTCTAATAAGTGCACCAATTGGGTTTAAAAGCTATTTGAAATTTTAATTTCATATAAAATGACATATTATCTCAAATTATCCTTTATGATACATCAACATTAATTACAGTAGTTCGTAGTATACATTTTCCGCTTAAATTCACCTTAATCTTGAAAAATGGTTTGAAAACTATATTGAAATTAAGATTTTCGTTATATGGTTCTCAAGAGTAATTTTAGATATGCAAACAAAATTTTATTTCTGATTTTTCTCAAATGTAGGGACAAAATATTAATAATATCAAATGGTCAATTCTTCAAATTCCAGCTCGTTCCATATTGTCGATTAAAGTTCTTCACTGAGTTCTCCCTTTCCATCTCCAGTGAGTTCAGATTTTATTTATATTTTGATTATTTAATTGATTTTATTTTCTTAATCATTGTCAATTTGAATAAAAATGTATCCAAATTTATAGGATCTTGATTCAGAATCGAGTTCAGGTGCAGAAAATATTCATCCATTTCAAAAAGGTCGAAAGATCTTACCAGGAGCAACATTTCACAATAAGTTGGTAGATGGAAATTGACAACCTCTTAACCCTAACAATTGGAACATGGCATCGCCCAGCCGCAATCTTGGATCAACGATGGTAATAATTGTTTCGTAAAATGTAATTTCAACCAACCAATTGTATTGACGTGCTTACTAATATCATTGATATTGTACTAATGACGTTTGATATTTTTTGAAATTAGGATTATAGTGTAGATGAGTGACCCACCTACCCTCTTCTGTGCACCCCACTATAATGTCAATTGGAGAGAAGGTTGCATTAAGTGTAAAACTTGGAGAGGAAGCATACAAAAATTGGTTGAATCAACCACCTATTCAATTCCCACTACATCGAGAAGTTCATGATAGTGGGTTGATATCTATCAACTCTAGAAAGATGTGGCATGAAGCTAGAGAGCCTTATGTTTTCCCACAACACTGCATCCAGGTGTTTTTTTACCTAGATTTGTTGGATAGGGATTGGTGGTTCATATTAAGACACGACCCTAGATCAAAACATACTTTTGACAACAACAATGTTATCATGCCAAGCGAGGAAGATAATTAGGGTGATGACAATGAAGAGTGATATGTACTTGTGTTATTTCATCATTTATACTATTATTGTATGTTTTTGTTTATGTTATTTCACTAATTATATTGTTTTTTTATTCGTCTTATTGGTATTTTAAAATATAATTGGTAAGATTCACAAACATTTTTACACGTTTTTTTGTAATGGAAACATTTTTACAATACTTAAAACTAAGTATTAATCCAATTGTGTACAATATCTAAGATAATAAGGATCCAAGGTCACAACCCTTCTCAAATAGGAAAATGATAACAAAATAGTGAATTTAGAAATAACATTGAAGATTTAGTCTCAATTTAGAGACTTATTGGTTTAGTCACCTTTTTTTTCTTCTTGTTTAGTTCAAAATCAATATAAATCATCATGTAATGATAACTCTATGAGGACTTTAACATTGAAAAAATTGTGTATTAATATATAAGATTACATTCTTGACATGAGAGGTAAAGTCATGTTTACTATATTTAAATTACACTTCTTGCAACGTTATGTAAATTAAAATGAGGTCTTATGCATGTATAAAATGTTGATTAGATCTATTTATGGACCATAAGAGAAACAAATGGGCTTACATGGATGTATGAGAGGTTTGATTTTTTTCTTCATGGATAATGGAACAATTTTGATTTTTTTTAATGGTAATTATAAATAAAAGTTGAATTAATAAATATTTTATGGCTAATAATGAAATGATAAATAATGTGATGGTGATTAAGAGGCATTTGTTTGACTTTCAAATAGACTTGGTGATGCATTTTTCTTTAATATTTAGATCATGTAAAATAAATATATATTTTTATGTATTTATAAGTAAATTATTTAAAGTAGACATCTATTTATAAGTTCGGTAATAATAAGTGATAAGGCCACATAATAAGGTGTTGCGTGTGGTATATTATTAAAATCTATCCTACCCAGATGATCATTGAAGGTAACTAGCCCAAGCCACATACATCATGTCATTGAAAGTCACGAGCCTAAGCCATATACATCACGTCGCCGGTTTGAAGGACATCAATTGTACAATAAAGCAATGGCGTGAAAGACACGCGTTCAAATTTTCACAATGTTTGATGTGTGACTAGTAAGGCCCATGAAACCCTAACCTGATATATTTTCTCTATACCACTACCTTCTAATTTCACTCTTATTTTACCATTTGAACCGTCAATGTTTAATAAAGTATAAACTTTTCATAGTTCTATTTTTGAAATCCATGGTGCCATGGCAGTTTGTAGCAGGGACCTCTAAGATCCAGGTAAGACACATGAAGTGTGTATTGTAGGACAACAATTAGGTTTTATCCCTCTTTGTGGTTGCCCATGGTCAGACCATATTGTATGGGTCTACCATTTACTCCTGCTCCATCTACTAACGTCTCTACTACATGATTGACATATAAAATACATCAGTCTCATATATAAATACAAATTTTTAATTAAATGAAAAATGTACTTATTAATATGAAAACATAACTTTCAATTATAAAAAAAAATACAATTATCAGTGCGCCAAAAACAGAGTCATGCACCGGCTTCGGTACACTATAAAACACAACCGCACCATAATCGATGCTCACATATGTATGACACACCACTGTTGGTTCACAAATTTAAATTTTCATAGCGGTGTGTCACACTTACGCACTAGTGCGTATGTATAACCTTTTTGCACTGGTACAAAACGTTCACTTTATCGAATACATCGAGCTATTGCTATATTTGTAAATATTATTTTTTCTGTGCATTTGGTAAATATGATTGCTCATGTGCATACATAACATATCTAGCACACCACATTTATGATGGTAATTAAGAGACATTTCTTTGACTTTCAAATAGACTTGGTGATGCATTTTTGTTTCCTATTTAGATTATGTAAAAATAAATATCTATTTTTATGTATTTATAACTAAATTATTTAAAGTAGAGATGTTTTTATCATTGTGAACATGATGTAATATTAGCAAAGAGAAATGTGAAAACATGAATTTTAGTGATTATCATATATTTTTGAGTTGTTCATTAAGAAATAATCAAATATATTATTTGTCAAAAGATTAAATCTAATATAGTATCATTTTTGTATTATTTAATTCATATTTATTATTAAAAATAATTCAATTTAAACAAGTACAATAGCAAATAAAGAACCAAAATAGCGCCAAAATGTGATATCCTTATTACTAGAAAAAAAATCATTTGCATCTTTAAGGGATAATTTTCAATAAAGCAAATCTTCAATAACAAGTAACTTCACAAGCCTTATTTTACATTTTTTTATCATCATTTTTAGAGAGAGAAATTTATAATTTAAATTGGTAAGAGTTGCTATAAATATTAAATTTAAATTAATTGGAAATCTCATAAATTATTCTATAAATTAAATTACACTTGAAAATCTCATAAATCAGATTTATATATTAAATCTAAATTAATTGTCCAAAGAGGCAGTCTACAACTCAGTATGGGAGAGATGTTTGTTATGTAAAGTTACATTTAAAAATAGTAAAATAATAATTTAAATTAACAAATTAAAAATAATAATAATAAAAGAAATTAATGTCTGCCATAATTACAATACTTCAATTTACACCTTAATCTTATATAACTTTATATAGAGATATAAAGTAACCAAAAGTAAAAAAATAATAATTTAGTTTTTATTATGAGGAAGAAATGTAATGAGTAAAAAAATATAATTTACTTTTCACTACAAGGAAGAGTATTATTGATATTACATTATGTGTAATTCATTTTATTGTTCCATTTACATGTGATATTTAAAACAAAAATATATTTACAACAAAAAATATTTTATTGTCAACCATAAGTAAAATATTTGGATATCCATATTAAATAACATAATTTTATAGATATTTCATATAGAGAAAAATTAAGTAAGTTTAAATTGAAAGTTTTCTTATATTTTCACTTAAAGTTTACATGTGATATTTAAAACAAAAATATATTTATAACAAAAAATATTTTATGTCAACCATAAGTAAAATATTTCAATGTTCATATTAAATAACACACAATATATAATTATATATATATATAGTATAGAGAGAGAGAGAGAGAGAGAGAGAGAGAGAGAGAAATTAAATTGAAAATTTTCTTATATTTTCACTTTAGTGAGAAAGGGTGAGAGAATTCTTATTCCATGAATAATTGCTTTCTAATTCAATGTATGAGGGATATTTGTAATTTTTTCAATGTTTAATATGGATATGATATGTAACATTTTAGAAAATATTAATAATAAAAAGGACTAAATGTATACATACGGGAGAAAAATGAGGGGGCATATTTTAACATTTTAATGTGGAGAACATGAATTATAAATAAAATATTTCATATTCAACTACATATATATTATACCAGTCTAGATCTACCCAGCGCCTAGAGGGATCAAATCTCTTTTCACTCCAAAAGATGTTTGTATCTCAAAATATTTGATCCCTCTAGGTGCTTGGTAGATCGAGAGTTAAGATGGATATAAGCTGGTTATAAAAAAAAAAAATCGACTTAAGTTTTTAAATTTAACAATAGATTGAATTTTATAAACCAATATTGAATTAATTACATTGTATTTTTGAATTATTTATTATTAATAATATGTTATATTAAAAATTGAATGAGCTACACATTTTCGTCTTCCTAAGAACTAACTAAATTATTTACCTTTAATTATTTTTTCCTTGTGAGTATTTAAATATTTTAATAATTAAGTTAGATTGAATATCAATGAACGATCTAAGCAATAGAAAAATATTTATCTTAATTTTATAATCATAGTTTCAACCATACTAAACTTTGTAATTAACAAAAATATCTTTGCATTTTTTAAAAGTAAGTCGTTTTGCATGCAATTTCATATATAAAAGTTTGACATAAGTTCACCAATATATAATCTATAATAAATATTATTTCATAAAGATAAATATCATGATGGTAACCATCTAACAAACGTAAAAATCATCTAAGATACACATTCGAATTCACTACCATCATCTAAATATATACACCTATAACACATAAATGTCATTAGCTAGCACACAAACCTAATAATCTAACAACATCACCAGACACATCCTCAAATTAATATAAATCTCATGTCAAATAAGTGTTATCACATACACTGCCCCAAGGGTTAGCTCAATTGGTAAAAATTAGTGACTCGCCATTGGGAGGTCACAGGGTCCATTTTCCCCGAAGCCCTTGGGGTCAGGCCTTGCTACTGGGCGGGGCTAGATTCCCTTTGGGGTCGATCAACCCAGATATTTCCATGTCTATAGCACCACCCGTTGACTAGGGTGTCTGTGAACCACAACATAAAAAAGAAAAAAGAAATTAATTAATTAATTAATTAATTAAAAATAAATAAATAATCTATCACATACACATCTATCTGCAAGCACATTAACACATCTAACATGACCTAACAATATACGCATCAACACCAACATATAAATTAAGTACATAAATGTGAACAAAAAAATTGATACACATACACACATGTAGTGGCCAATCTATGGGTGCTAGATTAGACTAGATTTAATATCAACCAAGGTAGGTAAACTTAGAGGCACGTGTCTAAAGTCTATAGACATAAAAGGATCTCATCTACCTAACTAAGTGTCTACTGTGACAAGCTACAACACTCCTTTACAGGAGTTTGAAATATGTTTCCTTTCACACCTTAACACTCAGATCATCTAATTTATCTAACTGTTCTAAAGGAACAACATGTTGCTAGATTGAGTTTTCAACCCTCTTACAAGGATATCATCCACAAAAGCTCTTTCCAGCTAACACACTAAGCATTCATGAAAATCAAAAGCTCTTTTAAGCACACTGAAATTTTAAATGCATGAAAACAGAGTCCACAGAGATACTTCGAAATCTAATGATCGATCAAATCTTTTACAAGATATTGTTCAATGATCTAGCAATCGAATTCTCAAGCTATCACCATGAATATTATTTGCAAGAACTTCTAATCAAATCAATAAACTCACAGGCAAGGAAATAACATTAAACGTTATTCGCACTATTCAGATTCAAAAACGCTATGGAAATGAAATTTAAAGTATACCAATCTCCACGTAGGGTCAGTCCACGCTTCAATGGCACACTTAAGAAACTTCAAGCGATGAGAATGTTAACGCATAAGCACTGTAAGGGTAAAACGATGACTGTAATTAAGTTTTGGAAATCGAAATCACATGCAAGAGTAATGTTCTGGAAACAATACACAAGGATAATAACCGTTCTGGACAATACAATACACAGTCTTTTATCTGCTTGTCTCCTATCCTATATTCACTAACTTTCCCTCTAAATTGAATGTACATACATTATGTAGATGTTTTTGCTTTTACAAAAGAGTGATTTTTTTCCTTTCTAATCTTAACTGATTTCCAAAAGCAAAACGAAATCAGTTTGGGAAACTCTGGCTTTTTGTTGCCTTTGTGACCAAAAAGGCCAGGTTTGACCAGCATTGACCATGTATCCAGGAGCTTTAGATTTGTTGTTGAATAGATCTTTCACCATGTATGTACATTCCAGATCACGTTCCTATCCTTTGTTTTGATTTTCCTGCCATGCCACGTGTCACATCATAAACCATTTACGGGAAGTCATGACATCTTGTAATTTTTGTTGAAAATTCCTAATTTTTAACAAAAATTGACAAATTAAATTTAATGTAAATTGACAACTATAATGCTTTGATTAATCAATTCAATGGACTATGAGGGGTTTATGGGAGAAAAAGATAGACAAATGATGGATTTCTAGAAGAAAAGGATGGCAATGAAATGGTACCAACATCTCTCCCAAGCTCAATGATTTAGCATGTCCTCATGCTAATCCTGATGTGCTCCCTTTATACTCTGTTCCTGCCTGTGCCTCTGTCGCTTGTAACAATGCATCTATGTTCTTTTGAGCTTGGGCATCCTTCTGAACGTGGAGCTCATGTTTCAAATTATTTTATTTTTCTTTGAGAGTTTTCTTTTGAGTATGCCATTTGGTTGCCCACTTGCAAATGTCGGTTTGTTCAGCCTTGAGTTCTTTGATTTGCTCCTTCAGCTTCTTATTTTTCTGCCGAGTCTTCCTGCTCTGAGCTCTCAACATTTCATTCTCCTTCTTGATGACCTTCTCTAGCATGTTGGCCTCCATCAATTCTTCTTTTAGCTTTTCAATTTGTTTTTCTAATCTCCTTTGTTTCTTGTTTGCAAGTGCTGGCTCTTTCCCTTGTCTATTGTTACTCTCGACTTCCATTTCGGCTTTCGGTCCTGGCTGTGAATGAGCACTGCTATCAATGTCCATCAGTGCATGTGCATTTGACTCTGGTTGATCTTCTTGTGTTTGGGTCTTTTGTATTCTCCTTGATCTTATTGTATATGTAGTGAAAATTTTGTCTTGCTCAATTTTCTGGGCAGCTTCTTGCCTCATCTTTCTTGTCCTCACACTACTGCTGTGTGGAGGAACATTGCTTGACTTGCGCACAGGGATTTCCTCATCAATATCAAGCATAAATTCTGAGCGCTCTTGCTATTCCTGTTCATCTTCTCCATCTTTGATTTGATTAGCAACCAAAAATTCCTTCCATGTTTTTCCCCTCCTCTACACTTCAAATTCAATTAGAATTTTAATCAACCAAAATGATACAAGCTTTTATCCTCATTACCCTTTTGCTTTTGAATAGTTTTTGACATCTTAGTCAAACTTTGTAAGAGGAAATAGGGTAGACTAATGGTGCATTGCCCTTTTAAGTGCAGCAGGAGTTTGATGTGATATAGATAGCCTATGTTGTAACGACCCTCACATGTAACAAATTTCTGAATAATGTACACCATTTCATCCCATGGGTGCATCAACCAGCTTCTAGGGACACCCTTTTTCCAGTTGACAGAGGAAACCCTTGACCTAGACATGAATTGAGTCCATGATTTTTCCTTAAATTGTTTTGTTTTGAAATATTTTTCTCCTTCTCGACTGATTCCCAAGGTTTGTGCTATGGTATCATCTGAAATCCTAAAAAAGAAGTTGCCTACCAATGCTTTCTCTCCATTAAATGTAAATGCAAACTGCTTAGTTACTTCTTCATTGTTCCCATTAAACTTCTCTAGGAAGGATAACCATTGTTTTTCCCTTAAAATTGTAATATAGTCATCATGATATTGGGAACTATCAAATGTCGTAGGCTGCTCTATTGGTCATTTTGATAAAGAAACTCCTATTCTAACCGTCTTTGTTTATGCTTAATAATTCAACAAGGGTCTCTTGATTTGTTACCTCTATTTTGCGCTCCACTCAACCGACCTGGTAGCGCCCTCTGTTCTCGGGGTCTCCTTCTTCAATGGCTTGGGCAGCGACTAGATTAATGTCCTTGGATTATGGCGGAGGTAGAAACTCGTGGTGAGCCCAATTACTATGCTCTCCCTTTGTAGCGCCTGCTGTTCTCGGCCTTCTTTGAAATCACAGAGTTTGAATTACTAGTATGGTAACGCCCTTTTTACGAACTGAGAATGAAATGAAACTTAACAACCGACCTTACCCAATTTACTATAATGATAATGCAAAGTGCATTCATATCACAAAGACAGAGGAGTTGTACTGGTTTGCATAGGTATAATCATGAGAACGCCGTAGACATATAAGAAGTGTTGGTGTGATGATAATGGATAGTTGTTGCATGAGTCGACTTGGGTCAAATGATCGTTTTATAACTTGGCCGATTGAAAAAAATGAATGAAATCGTTTAACACTTGGTTTTTCAATGATTCACCACTTGTCCATTACTTGTTGGTACTTGGTCGATTAGGAAGATGATGGACCGATGATAAGGTTTGATGGCCGATTTAAGAATGAGGAGTTAATAACAAGGTTTGAAGGGTGGTGTAGGAGAAGATTTTAAAAATCGTTGGAGGAATATGGCGATAGGCTAGAGTTTGTTGGGAAATGTTAGTGGCTAGGAATGTTACAAGGGTGATGGGTATAGGGGTGTTTTTGAAATTGATCATAAGCAATCATAATCATCATATTTAACACTAAATAATTCAAGAATTTTAAATGTTAAAAATAAAAATTACAACAATACATTACACTTTGTTGTTTGACCAAAAGTTGAGTTGGCAGGCATAGGTAGGACTGATCTTTATTGTCCAGATATGACTAATCTTCACTGTCCATAACAGGTCCCTTCTGAGATGAAATTGGATATAACAAGTCCCTCTGAGATCTGAAGAATGTTTGTGCAGCTTCTTTGAAATCTGAAAAAAAAAAAAAAAAAAAAAAAAAAAAAAAAAAAAAAAAAAAAAAAAAAAAAAAAAAAAAAAAAAAAAAAAAAATGTGTGCAGCTTCCTTGATAAGTGTGTGCAGCTTCCTTGATATTTGGTGTTGATGTAGCCTTGATGATAAGCAACCTTTGAAACTATGTTCAAACTTTGTTGAAGCTTTGTTGAAGTAGCCTGATGTAGCAGTCTTTAATAGGTCCCTTTGATGTTTGTTGAACAGGTCCCTCTAATATTGGTGCTAGTAACATAGTCTTCTGAACAGGTCCCTCTGATTAGAACAAAGACAAAAACAACTTCTTTATTGAAATACTGAAGTGCTAAAACAAACTCTTTGAAAATTTACAATGAGGAGATGAGATAAGGAAAACAAAAATGCTGATGCTTCTCCCCCACTAAAGCGTTGACTTGTCCTCAAGTCATTATTGAAGCGATGAACCAAACAATAAACAAAGAGAACAAGGAATTCTTACCAGCGAAAGAATTGGTTTTCAAGTAAGAATTCTGGGTTAGAGTGTGCCAGAGTCTGGTTTTCACATCTAAACCATTATATATATATAAATTGAAATGAAATGAACTAAGGTAGAGATATCACAGCTGAAGGCTGCAATATCTCAACCTCATATATATATGATCCAGGTGGATGTTGGTGGCCACCCACCTATCCCATTTGGACCCCCACAACTATCTCTTTCAGCATTTTCAGTTTCCTTAATTGTAGCACAACTTACTTTAGCAGTTTTTCGGGTCCTGAACTTCCGGAGCCGTTTTGAGGCCCTAAACGACGTTTTTTGGGGAATCCAAGGGCAACATGGGTCCATGGCATGAACCATGTTGCACGTTCCAACAATGATAGTGCTCGAATAGATCTTTCTAATGAGCTATTGTACGCATCAAATGAAGATCGTATGCCAAAGTTACGACCCCGGGAAATTGATGTACCAATTTACCCAAAACGAGGCCCACAATTTGGCGTTTCATCTTCTGGGGTTAGGTTTTGGAATGTGAAGGGTTTTCCATTGTTTCTCAAC
>APFE030271531.1:99506-130662 GCA_000404065.3 Pinus taeda | reverse complement strand
GAAACAATTATGTCCTCCAAAGTCCCTTCAGGAATCACTTTAGACCTATCAGCGAGTTCTAGAACAATTGTTGTGTGATGCAAGTTTGTGAGTTGGAGTGTTTTCATTGTTTCAAGAGTCATCACATTTATTGCGGCCCCAAGGTCAATTAAGGTGTTCGGAATATGTATGTTGTTAATGATTCTAGTTACTCTAGGAATACCAGGATCAACGTAATTTTCCATTGAAATGGTGTTTGTCATAAGGCCAACTAAATGTCCAATAACATGAATAGTTTGTGGATCAACTCTTTTCCTAGTAGGCTTTTTAAGGCATAGGTATTTGATGGCTTTAGTATATATGGGAATGTCTTTTATGGCTTGTTGTAGCGGAATTTTTATATATACATTCTTTAGCTCATCTAAAACATCAAACTGTGGTATAGACATGGGAAGTTTTGTTTGGACCAATCTGTCTGGAAAAGGTGGTGGATGCAACGGTTACATTTGTTTATTTTTGATGTCATCATTTTGTTTCCTTTGAATTGGAGTTTCATTTTCATTTTCTTCGTTTTCTTCTTGTTTATTAGTTGTTGGAGATTCTTTGTGAAGTACCTTACTAGACCTCAAATTGATATTTTGCAAGGGTAATGTGGGATATGATGGTCCCTCATCTACATTATAAGTTGGTCCCTCTGCTCCGTTATTTGGATTTGGTACAGGTTGAGCAGGGATTTGAGTAGGTCTAGGAGGTTGTTGGTTAGATGGAAGTTGTAATTGTGGTGGATTTATTGGTGGAGGAGCAGGCAATGCTTGTTGAGTGGGTTGGGGTTGATGTGGGTAAACAAATTGCTGCTGAGGATATTGCTGATATGGTTGAGGATATGGCGGAATATGGCTGATGATATTGTGTGATATGGTGCGATATGGTTCGTATGGTGAGGATATCGATGATATGTTGAGAGTATTGCTGAGATGGTCTCCATTGTTCGTTTGTGGGTAATTTTGGGTGCTTGCACATGCACTTGGGTACATTCCACTAATTCTGAGCATACATCTGATCATGGCAGGAAATTACCAAATTCTTGGTTTGGGAACATACCTTTGGAGTGGAGGTCTTTGGCTGCCATGGTCTCTTTGCGCCATGGAAATACACATTCTCCATTATCTCTGTTAGCTGCCCACATCTACAATTTCTGGCAAAAGGCTTGACTTTTAGAGCAATGAAATTATCATGATTTTCAGTACAAAAGGCAACAAACTTGATGTTTTCTAATGGGCAGTCTTTTAAGGCAATGTTATCTTCCGGCCCACTTTGGACAAAAGACAGCCGTCATTTTTGATCTTCATCTTCTTGTCTTTTCTTAGCTTTGAAGAGTGTCAAGTTGAGTTTCCTAAGGTACTCCAATAGATCTGTTTTGAATTCTCTAACAATTTCCATTTAGCTCTTGTTGACATTGCTGAAGCAGATTTTGTGGCTTTGGATGATATGGTTCTTTTTCCAATTTTGGCTTTGCTCCTAGAATACTTTTCACATAAATCAACAATTTCTTCTAAAGGTAAGGTGGAAATATCACTTTTTCCCATCAAATTAAGATCATCTAAGTATTCCTCTCGAATGCCCTTCAAAAATATTGTTCGAATGAGATCAAGAGTCATGGATCGATGTTTTGATTTTTGTAAATTGTAAGCAAATCATTCTAAGTACTCCTCTAGATTTTCATCCTCTTGTTGATTCATCCTAAAGATATCATCTTTAGAATCTTTTGATCTACAATAGGGTTGGTATTTCTTTAGGAATATTCTTCTCATGCCATCCCAATCAATTATTGCATGCTCACCAAAGTCCCATGAACCATCTTAGTGCTGATACTTTTAATGTTGCTGGGAAGAGTCTAAGCCTATGGGCATCATCTGTGTAACCATATGTTCGACATACAATGTCAAACTCAAACAAGAATGAATATGGATCTTCTGAAGCCATGCCATAAAAGTTTGGTAACACAGAAGGAGGTATGTTTTTCATTTTTATTTCCTCACCATGATTGTCTTCTGGTTCATGAATAGGAAATTTAAAGGTTGACTCTTCCTCCTCTCTTTGATCTTGTTGTTGTTTAGGAGTGGGTCTTCTTGCTGATCCTCCTCCTTCCTCAGCCATTTTTATAGATTCCTCTAGTGATTTAATTGCTTGTTTAGTGTCACTTGTTCCAAAGAGTTGTTCTAGAGATTGTTGAGTTATTTTTCTACTTTCTCTTTTTGTAGAGGATTCAGGGAGATGTTTCTTCTATGATTCGTGTGCCAATAGGATTTGTCTCTCAAAAAGTGTAAGTCTTTGGCTTGATTTGTGTTTATCCTCTAATTTTTGTATGGTGACTTCCTCAGCTGGTGTTGTGTGTTCACTTTTTCCTAAAGGGTCTCTCCTGGTGGTAGGTTAGTTTTTGGATGGGGGGTTTTTATAATCTACCTTATTATCTCTGATCTAGGCATAGCAAACATGACTTCTAAAATGGAATTTAAAATCAATCTATGTTGTGTTTTTGTTGTTTTTGTTTTATTTAAATATATATAATATATATATCTATATTATATATATATATATATTATATATATTATATATATTATATATAATATATATATATATATATTTTCGAAATCCTCTAACTGTGGCCTCCCGGCAACGACGCAAAATGTAGTGGCCAATCTAGGTGCTAGATTAGACTAGATTTAATATCAACCAAGGTAGGTAAACTTAGAGGCACATGTCTAAAGTCTATAGACATAAAAGGATCTCATCTACCTAACTAAGTTTCTACTGTGACAGGCTACAACACTCCTTTACAGGAGTTTGAAATATGTTTCCTTTCACACCTTAACACTCAGATCATCTAATTTATCTAACTGTTCTAAAGGAACAGCGTGTTGCTAGACTGAGTTTTCAACCCTCTTACAAGGATATCATCCACAAAAGCTCTTTCCAGCTAACACACTAAGCATTCATGAAAATCAAAAGCTCTTTTAAGCACACTGAAATTTTAAATGCATGAAAACAGAGTCCACAGAGATACTTCGAAATCTAATGATCGATCAAATCTTTTACAAGATATTGTTCAATGATCTAGCAATCAAATTCTCAAGCTATCACCATGAATATTATTTGCAAGAACTTCTAATCAAATCAATAAACTCATAGACAAGGAAATAACATTAAACGCTATTCACACTATCCAGATTCGAAAACGCTATGGAAATGAAATTAAAAGTATACCAATATCCACGTAGGGCCCGTCCACGCTTCAATGGCACACTTAAGAAACTTCAAGCGATGAGAATGTTAACGCATAAGCATTGTAAGGGTAAAACGATGACTGTAATTAAGTTTTGGAAATCGAAATCACATGCAAGAGCAATGTTCTCGAAACAATACACAAGGATAATAACCGTTTTAGACAATACAATACACAGTCTTTTATCTGCTTGTCTCCTATCCTATATTCACTAACTTTCCCTCTAAATCGAATGTACATACATTATGCAGATGTTTCTGCTTTTACAAAAGAGTGATTTTTGTCCTTTCTAATCTTAACTGATTTCCAAAAGCAAAACAAAATCAGTTTGGGAAACTCTGGCTTTTTGTTGCCTTTGTGACCAAAAAGGCTGGGTTTGACCAGCATTGACCATGTATCCAGGAGCTTTAGATTTGTTGTTGAATAGATCTTTCACCATGTATGTACATTCCAGATCACGTTCCTATCCTTTGTTTTGATTTTCCTACCATGCCACATGTCACATCATAAACCATTTACAAGAAGTCATGACATCGTGTAATTTTTGTTGAAAATTCCTAATTTTTAACATAAAAATTCACAAATTAAATTTAATGTAAATTGACAACTATAATGCTTTGATTAATCAATTCAATGGACTATGAGGGGTTTATGGGAGAAAAAGAGAGACAAATGATGGATTTCTAGAAGAAAAGGATGGCAATGAAATGGTACCAACAACACACGCACGCACACACAAACAAGTCAAATAAGTACAATCAAATATCTGATACAAGAGACGTAGTACTGCCACCTTGGTCTATAGTAGAAGATGATGGATGGTCAACAACTGCCTCAATGTGGTCCGTCAAACTCTGAGGTGGTTGGTCTGCTTTGTCAGGAGAAACTTAAGGCACATCCTCTAGTTCTGGCATCTCATCATCAGGCGACTAACGAGGAGGTGTACTACCAAAAGATTGTTGACACCCTAATGATCACGATATTATGGGGTGGTACTACTAGAAGCATCATGATCACCACCCTCATCATCATCATCACCACCCTCATCTGATGTATCTCCTGTTGCATTCCCCGCACCCCTCATCATTGTCAGTACCCTTCTAGATCCTATGATATGCCATATAAGAGACCTCATGTCGTGCGGACAACCCTTGTATAGATCCACGAACCTAGGATCTGCATTGATGTCTCGAGTCCTTGTAGGGCAAACTCCCTTGTCAACCAAAACTCTGGCCAATCTGTTCTAGTAGTCCATCTAAAATCACAGGCAAGCCCTACAGCGCTGGACGCCCACACCCCCCTTAGAATGTGCCTCGCTCTCTTAGGCCTCGCCCATCTCCTCATCTCCTCCATCTTGTGGGGGAGGAGGAATCTCCCCATCGAATGTGTCGATGTATACAAAATATATAGTACACAAAAATAATTAGACAATTTAATAAAACAAGTTAAAAAACATGCTAGAATATTATTTTTTTCTAATTCATTAAAACAATAAAATGAAACTAGATTAATTTAAATAAAAGCACTAATATTACCTCTATCATTTGGAGACTCAATCATTGTGAAGAGGATGTTGGGATACTGTCTCCAATCAATCCCCATGTACAGAAATGCCAACACAATGTGTGTCATCCTCACTGGGCAGTTGCGCTAGTGCCTCAGCGGAAATCCTAGTTGAATACTCCGACAAGCCTCTCTTAGGCATTATCTGCCCCCACATGCACATTTGGACCTCAATGGTCGGCCTAGGAGGGCGATAGTCAAATGTAGGCCTCGTCTTTGGAAACCTCTAAAAAAAAACTCTGAAGCGAAAGGGAAGGTCGCCCTCCCATGTCTCAACGCACGACATTTATCTAAAGCCATGCAAAACTGCCTCAAAAACATGGCAGACCATCTGATGCAACATGGCACCTAAATTAAAGAATCAACATAATACAATAGAATTTTCTACCCATCACTGCTAGAGTATGCAATGGTGGTGACTAATAACGAGAGGCACCTAACCTCCTGCGCAACAAAAGAAGAAATTCGTAGCTGTCCACCATGAACATTAAAATCTCCTAGATGGACTGCATGAGGCCCCACATATCTTTGAGTGAAGGCAAGTTGAGTCTTAGCTGCAACCCCATGGGGGACATCAGGGAACTTGGGAAAATATTCCCCTCTCCTAGATAGGTCAATGATAAAGTATATGTCCTCTTGAGTGGGCCTATACCATGGCCCACAACCGACATGGAAAGCCTACTCCTAGGCAATCCATCAGCGGATCAGATGTGCAAATGAGACAGAGTACACATTCAGGGATGTAGCCTCATCCTAGGACTTGAGGAGGCTTACATTCCTTAAGAGAACTTGGGTCGTTGCAGTAATAGGGTGAGGATATACATCCCTCTCCCTCTCTCTGACCTCCCATGGTTAGACCATATTGTACGAGTTTACCTGTTGCTCTTGTTGTTTCTCCAACTGGAAACGTCTCTGCTACATGATTTACATATAAAATACATTAGCCTCATATATAAAATACATTTTTCTTATTAAAAGAAACATGTATTAATATGGAAACATAAATCTCAATTAAAAACAATAAAAAAATCATCGGTGTGCTCAAAACACGATCATGCACCAACTCTAGTGTGCTACTAAACATAACAACACCGATCTCGATGCGCACATAAGTATGATGCACCGTTGTTGGTTCGCAAATTTAAATTTTCATAGCGGTATGTCACACTTGTGCACCAATGTGCACATATAACCTTTTTGCGCTGGTATGGAATATTCAGGTTATTGAACGCAACGAGCTATAGTTGTATTTTTAAATGTTATTTTTGTGGTGTGTTTGGTAAATCTAAACACACCAAGAGTAATGCATTGACGTACAATTTATCACTTTCCTGGTGCGTTTTCTTTTATGAAACACACCGAAACAATTGCGGTGCGTTATGTTCACACACCGAAATGTAGTGACCCAATAAATTTACAGGGTGGACCGCTATCGGTGCGAGCCGAATATATCGAGCGCACCACACAGGAATTTTTTATTTTTTATTTTTTATTTTTTATTTTTTTTTTTTTTTCCAAAAACAATGGAAAATTTAACCTAATTTACAATTCTAATCCACTAAAAAATTAAATTAGAGAGAAACATAGAGATTACCTGAACATTTGGTCATTGAGGAGGCATTGTGGACAATTAATGGAAAAAACAAATTTTAGCACAGTTTGGAAAAATTGGAAGGTTAGGCAGTGAGCACGGTACAAAAGGATGGTGAGCAAGAGAAGCACTAACATCAAGGAATTTGCATGAGGCAAGAGTGGCATTGATGATTCAAATCTCTCAAACATTGTAGATGGTAAAAATGAAATTTATAGCCATGCTTTTTTTTTTTTAACCCTCCTCCTGTGTGTTACTCTAACCGCACCAGTTTTGTTTGACTATAGAACCGCTCTATTTAAAAAAAATAAAAACTACCTAGCGGTGCTCTTTCGAAGACGACTTAGGTTATCTTTACCGCATTGGTGCATCGTTGCAAAATAACACCACATTTTCCTCAAAATTTTAAAACTAAAGCAATGATGATTAGTGATATGCACCATTATGTTTTACTACATGAAAGACAAAGGATCCCCTGGCAATGTTATATTGATTGAGGGCTCGGGGGTGGCCAGCTGTAGAAGGATTATGTGCAGCTGAGCCTATAATTGGGTGGAGAGTCTTCACCAAAACTTTCTTTCGATTAGCGAGGTTCAAATAACGTTCAACTCCGAAATTGCAAGTAAGGAATATCATCGCTACAGGTAAGTTGTCTTTGCTCATATTTCTTAAAAAATCTATGCTAATTCGCTGAATAGATGTGTGTTGATTATAAATCGCATAATTGATCTAATTAGTCGTATATTTAAATTGGGGTTGTTACAAGATATGACTGAGCTGGTGAGATGAAGATTGCAGGTCTTGGGATTGCAGAAGATGAAATTATTGATTTGGGTTCTGATTCAGGTGATGAGACAAATTTCAGCAGATGTTGTGCCAAAGATGAGAAGAGTACTAAAAACTTCATGGCTCTAGGAATTTGAGGAGATCAACCAAAACAGAATACTAAACTGAGACTTCTACAAGAAGTGGAAGAGGAGAAACAAAAGTTGCAACATCAATTACAGCCAAGGAGGAGGCCTTGGAAAAGTTGCGACATAACAAGACTGAGGTAAAAAGTGGTTCTTCAATTTCATGTTCTCTTTATGATGATGATTTCGTTGCTTTTGAAAAACATACTACAGGAATTGGATAAAAAATGATAAAGAAAATGGGGTATGAAGGAAGGGGCCTCGACATTAATGACCAGGGCATTGTGAATCCTATCAAAGTGGAGGAATTGTCTTTATATGCAGGACTTGGTTATGTCAGAAAGGAGGTTGGAGAATGCTCCAAGACAACCAGTGATCAATCAATGATGGACAACGGGAGCACATCACAACATTCTAGTGATAGTTAGGATTCCATAAGAAAATTCCCCTCATCAAGGATGCATCAGGAACCAACATTCAAGAAGGTCTAGAAAGTTTGGAAGAGGAAGAATCATTGTAGTCACTGCAACAAGGACGGACATCAAAAAGTCACATGTTAGGTACTCCATGACTAGAAAGAATCTGTGAAGGAAGAAGGACCAATCAATGAAGAAAGCCAACTACAAGAAGAGAACCCATTCACCTGGGTAGCATTTTTAAGTAGTTGAACATGGCCACATTTTGTAAATCACATGTTACGAAACAATTGTAAAAGCGAAGAGGTGTTTACCATCAGTTATGAAAGCAACATTATGATGTCCTTAGAATTTTTAGTTAATAGCTTGGGATTGGTTTATGTTATGATTCTAATGTAAACTTAACCAAAGAGTGCGTTATAAACTCTTGGAAAGTACGGGGTTTTGCTTGGGTCATGTAAAAGAACATGTATTTTGTAAGTTGTACTACATGTTTGCATAAGATGCAGGTGTTGGCTCATCACTTATGGCTCTGAAGTAAAAAGGTGAAGGAGAAGGGAGTGTGGCCTATTAAGGCATTTTTATGCAGATGAAGGAAGTACTACAAATTGTAGATCATGTTCATGCTTTTGGAGGACCAAAAGCTCCTCAGTGGGGAGGAATGATCTAGGAGGATCTTAAGAAACCAAATTTTCAAAGTCCTTGAAACTTAGTGAAACCTATCTCAAGTTGAAGAGCTCTTCGTTTTGAATCTAATGGTGTGAATCACACCTCAATCTGAAATCGTATGTAAAAGTTATGGGTTGCTGAAGTTTTTGAGAAACAATTAAAAAATTTGCGGGTAGAACCCACGGGGATGACAAGTGGCACTGAAGTGAGCAGTACAGATGTTGGCATTAGTAATATGATGGGTGGTAAGGTCGATGAGCAACCAATCAAGAAGTGACATGCCGTAGGTGATGTCAGCAACCCAGTCAATGGTATGAGCCAATCAGATTGTGACACATGGCCCCCAGTTAGTGGTTGTCAATTTTCTTAACAAGGCAACATTTTGTGCCATTGCAACAGTCGAGGGTGACCAAATTGTCTCTACTTAATTTGTTCGGTAACCCCTAAAATCTCGGCAAACAATTTTGTCGACCTATTTTAAAATTCAAAGAAAAATATTAAAAAAAAATTAGCTCGGTTGGCCAGCGGTCAAACCTGGCCAACCAGGCCCCAACGACCATACTATAAATATATATTTAAATTTATATATATATATTTTTAGAGCCTTGTATGCAAATTTCAAAAGATTTAACAAAACAATTGAAACAAAATGCATATAATTCATGTGTAAAAAAGCAATGACATGCCACCAAATGGCTCTTGTTATATTATATTTAATACTAAAGAATAATATTATATACAAATATGGGGAAGATTTACCTACATTAAGTGTTATGTCTCCCATTGTTTCTATTATATTACTATTTAAGAATAATATACATAAATATGGGGAAGAGGAAGAGACAATGTTATTATAAGACACTTTCAGTTGCAATAATTGGAGTTTCATGCAAAACATTTGTTGAGTGTATATATATATATATATAT
Source organism: Pinus taeda (assembly GCA_000404065.3). Classification (NCBI taxonomy): domain Eukaryota; kingdom Viridiplantae; phylum Streptophyta; class Pinopsida; order Pinales; family Pinaceae; genus Pinus; species Pinus taeda. The sequence continues at coordinate 121,323 of APFE030271531.1, read as the reverse complement.
AATTCAGTGTCGATGGGAGTTGAACCCGCCCGACGATTCCACAGGCCAAACTGTCGGTAGCACCAATTTGTATTAAACGACAGCCACAAAAAATACACACAAAATGCACATATCCATCCCTATGTTAGGCTTGAACCCAGGTCTCTTGGGCCCATATTCAGGCACCCACCAATGCCTCAATCAACGACCTTTGGCTGGTCCACCCATCCGCCCTTACAAGAAGACCACTAAAAAACCGAGATAAAAGGAGGAGGTCTTGAGGCAAATTTCAGGAGGGACTCAACCTATGGAACCGTGCACCCAGGGGACTGACCCGGGCACAGATTTTGAGAAAATATCCTAGGGGAATATTTATAGTATATTCCTTGGAATATTCCACATAGAATCTGTAGAGAATCTTTGAGATTCCATAGAGACCAAAAATTCACTAGAGCATAATTAGGTCGAGTTTATACTCATTTTACTCGATTTTTCAATGGGATCGTAGTGGTGAGATCAAATTTGTTATTTGGGCAGCCAAATTTCAGGCAACCCATGAGAGGGAATCTTTGAGATTCATGGGTGTTTAGATTTGACCGAGGCAAAAGGGGGTCAAGTTTACAATCATTTTCACGATTTTTCGCCATGAATTCAACATATGAGCCTGTTTCTGTAGCAGAGGTGTGCATTTTCAGGCCATCCTTGGAAGTGGAGGTATAAGGTGTCTTTTTTAAATGTAATGCAATTTGATTTCATTGAAGAATAATGAAAGAGGCATCCCCACATTGAGCGGGGCCTAGAGACATAACCCACACTAGGTGAACTCCGTTATCAACTTGTTTTTTGCCTTTGTTTCTCATGGTTGCATTTTATTTCCACTTCTTTTATGTGATGTGCTTTTATGGTTAAATGTCTTTTATATGCAATTTTGTATGCATCATTGAAGTGAAAAGATCTAGATCATGTAGGCCGACTTGTTAGGCTATAAAAAATACATTTTTGTCTTTATTCTTTCATAGTTTTATTTGCTTGTGGTTTAATCCAAGCACCTTGAGGAAGATCAATGCATGCATTTTCTTCAAGCTAAAGTTTGAGAGATGGTTTTTTCCTTCATTTTAGGGCTCAAGTCTTTAGGAGCAAGCAAATTTTCAAAAGACAGACAAGGTGGTTGTTCCAAAATGTCCAAGGTTGGAATTTATAATATTTTTCCTTTGGCAGAACTAGATGATCCTTTTGCAATTTATCACAAACTGGAAAGGCACAAACTGAATCTTTCCCACCAGAGACATAGTCTGATCCAATTTGTGATAGGCCTTAGATTTCATATTCAAAGCACGTAACTTTTTGGATTTGATTTTGTCTTTTCAAACAACTCAAACTCTTCAATAAGGTAGCATCCAAATCAATTATTACAAAAACTTTTAGCACCATGGCATATACTGTTAGTACTTCATTTATAAAGCGTAGGGATGTTGAGAAAGTAACTAGGTTCGACCTTCATAATTATGTTTGTACTTGTATCAATATGTATTTCATGTAAAAGCAAAAAGAAGAAAAATAAATTTTATTATTATTAATATTATTTTCTAGTCAAAGTATGTTCTTCATGCTTGTGGGGTTGAGTGAAATAGAAATTATTCTTGATTCAAAAGGATGTTTTTGAGTCAAAGTCCCATTTGGACTTCTTAGAAGAAAAAGAATAAAAAATTGTTTTGAATCAAAAAGTCAATTTTGTCCTCTATAAGACCATGATGGCCCTCCTGGACAAGTGGGTTGAGAAGAGGCACCTATTCGACCTCCTAGGAAGTGTATAAATACAAGAGAAGTTCGACCTCATTTGGTATCCACCATGACTTCGATTTATGCTAAAAAATAAAAGGAATTTCAATGAAAAGTCAAGGAAAAGAAAAAGAGTGAAGTCAAGGAGAAAGAAACAAAGTTTTTCTGCCATCTTCTATTCACACAAACAAGTTCCTTTGCAGCTGTTACAGGGCCAAGATTTTGGGAAGGATGAAATTTCAGGAACTGACAAGAATTCATATATTGACCAACATTGAGTTTGTTGAATTTGACCTGTAAGAAAAATGATTGAAGGAGGGCTGACTTGGGACATTTGTAACGGTTTTGGTATTGGCCTTGGTGTTATGCGGAATCTATGACTACAGACATAAGTATTTTCCCTAGGCCTCATGGTCTAACCTAGAACAACAAAAATATAAAGGGAATAATGTTTTCTTTAAAGTTAATAGATAATGGATTGAAACCTACCTGGAATCTATTGTATGCTTCGCTCCTTCTTTGACTTGAATGCTCTGATCATAGCTCTGATCACTATTATTAGAACTCGCACAGTCAAATAACACAAGCCAAGGATCCACAGAATGTATGCAACATCATCTAATCACTTTATTGAATAGATCAACATGGTATTAAAATATATGAGACCATAACATCATATATAGGAAAATAAAGAACTCTTTACAGTAATATAAATGTAGGGAGTTACAACGAAAAATAGGTGTTGATCCTGTACAAGAGCTCCTCCAAGTTGATTTGTCCTTTCCTTATCACAAAGTGCACCTCTAATCAACCTAATGCATGGAAAGATATCTATCACAACAATAGCATAAGGGTAGAATCACTCTCCAAAATCCAACCCCTTGCCTGTGGATGATAGTAAATTTATAGTTGAAGGAGGTAGTTTGTGGATTCTTATCATTTTACCAATTATGGCTTGAGAGCCACTCTTGATGCAAGGATGAGCTCAAGGGATAAGGGATGAAAACTCCAAGGTAGTATAGGATAGGATTAAAGACTTTTATCTGAGGTAAATGGTTACAATAGATCTTGGAAGCTTTTGGAAGAAGAGGATTCACAATTATCTCTCTTTTCCCCTAATTTCTTGAATCAACGCATCCCCAACACTCAGAAACCTGCTAATGATCAATGAAGCTGCAGAGTGGAGAAGCCTCGTAGTTAACGTTGTCCAGTAAGAGATGAGGGAGCATTGGTCCTTAAAATGATTAAAACAAGGTGCTTTCAGGCGAAAACTCAGGGATTAGAATGAGCCATGCTTAGGGCTTTGTGCAAGGATGATGAAAAAAAGGTCAAATGATGTTTATTGATCCATTTGAAGGCCTATTGACCAAATGTGACAAAATATCCTATAGCAGATTTCCCCTTAAAGTGCAAAGTCAAAGATGATAGCTAATGACTGAAGTGCTTTGCCTTGTGACAAATCGAGATCAAGAACAATCACTGAGATAATCATATGTTACAATACATTTACATTATGATATATTTGCTGAGGGAGGCATACCCATACTCAGCACACGAATCAAAATAGACATCCAGGAATGACTGATGGTGGACCCACGATTATATGATTACTCGTATGATCATAGCCATCATACATCGTGATCTTGTATTACTCTTGAAATTGCATCCCGAATGGATGAAACTAGATTCGAGGTCTTCTATCTCGTTCATACGACCAACCAATGTATGAGTCTAACCATGTGAATCAATGAGCTTAAGTCGAACATGGTAGACACCATCTGATTACCAACCAATGATGTAAGTCATTAACAAACACAAGAGAGACCACCAATGATGTTAATGGTTCTCAAGGTACTCTAGTACAATCTGTATGGTGTGAATAAATGAGTTGCTGACGAACACCACGCAAAATATTTCGATCGAAGGTCAATGATGTGAACTTGTCATCGAGAGTGAGGAAAATTGTCATTGATGTATGGAAGTACCAAGGTACCAAGGGGTGTTTCTAAGTTAACTTCCTAGATAATGAGCTGATGTTGATAAGAAGTGACGCGTCATGGAGGGCCTTGATGTATCCCCCATCAACGACACGAAATAGGTATGATGATTTGAGACATAATGATCAAAATGATGTTGATACAAAACTGGATCAGGAAAGGTAGACATGGAGTTAAGGCTTAAGAGTATGTAGCATATATTAACCGAATGAATTGTCTTAAACATAATAATGACACTAAATGGAGTTGGCAGCATTGACCCAAAACCAAAAGTAGAGGCCTCTAAACAGTATGATAAACCAAAAGACAAGAAAATTTCCGAACCCAACAGCCACGAAGATGAAGTGGAGGAGTGTCTTGTTCAAGAGTGTCTCGCTTCCATTAACAAAATGGAGTACTCTATTTTCCCAATTTGCCCAACCATATTGGTCACTACCTCTTTATTTTTTAACAAGTTTGAGGAGGATAACATATGCTTGATCTGTAAGTCCATCCTTCATATGTATCCCTCTAAGTATGTTTAACGAACCTGAAGAAGGAGTAGTTCAATCCCTTCATGAATGACAATTCCATCACTGTTTGATGCTTTAACGAGTCCAACGAAGGTATAACTCAACATCTTTTTCATGTTTAGAGAGTTTGAAAAAAAGGCAGAAAATAAAACTCCATATGTTCCTTTTCATATATAGTCCCTTAGGTTCGAAAAGGAAAAAAATAATACCGAAGAGAACCTCTTAGCCATGTTCGACTAAGGTATTCCTTTTTCGTAGTTAGTCTATCTCAATTCATAAAAGGGTTAAATTTATACTAAGTAGAAGTCTTTTCATTTACTTTAACAAGTTCAAAAAGACAGGTGCTCGACAATCTTTTCATATTTTAGGAGCCTGAAAAGAGATGAAAGAGATGAAAGTGATGAAAGTGTGCTCCTTGGTCAAAATAATTTGTTCAAAACATGAAAAAATATGTCAAACAACTGTTGACCTGCTCAGAACATCACAAAAAGGATAAAAACACTTGTTTCGTGGTAAAAATATGTTGTTACTAGGTTAAATTATTAAATACGAGTAAAATAAAGGAAGCAACAACCATAAATATCCAAAATGACTATTCATATTTACCATTTCACATTTACCTTCAATAATGAGAGTTGTGAGTAGTTTTTTCCCTTGATCTTCTGCAACTGATTGTTCTCAATTCGGTGGATCATTTCAAGTGTTGTCACTTCCAGGTAGGAGCTAAGAGCTTTCTCTTTCAATTCATGGTCCCATTTTATGATTTCATGCAAGCTTTAGGTATTTTTGAAGGCCCTAGGGTTCAAAAAACTCGCCCTAGGACTAATGTAGGCCCAGGTAGTTGAAAAGTGTGTTGCACCTAGGTGATGGTACACTATAGGGAGGGTTTCAATGCTCTGTCTCTCCTCTTGGGGGTCTGTTGGGTGGAAATCTCAAAATTGTTTGCCAGTTTCCCTTCAAAAATTTTGAGTTCGTTGCATGGAAAGGATCCTGATGAGTCTCCTGTTGATGTTCCAGGTCTTCATCAACATAAAATGGCTTCTATCTAGAGAGAAAGAGAACACGAAGAATAGGATTTAAATGCAACTAATGATCCTGCTACCATCCAGGCACTAAAATATTGTGGATTGTTGAAATTCTTTTGGCTTCCTGGTATGAGGCATCATATGGAGGTACTAGCATATCTTTTTCATGCATAGGATGTGCAAGCACATGCATTTAGATTTGGGGAACATCTTCTCGAGATTACAGTAGAGGACATATATTTTCTGACTGGTTTATCTGGGAGAGGTGCCCCCATATCTCTCCTAGGTGGGAGAAGGCACGGAGAAAATTTGAAAGATTATATCACTAATTACCACATACCTCGATCTAAGCCAACTAGAGATGGGAAGATCAACGTAAAAGATGTAACCCATTTTCCTTTAAGGATGATCTTATTCATTATTGCTAGATTGGCAGGTAGCTCAACACTTCATGTAGCTAACATATCATACATGTAGTACGGTGTGGAGTGTTTGGAGCCAACATTATTTAATTAGAGTGAGGGAGTATTGGTCAATATGAAAGAACAATTGTCTAAAGAAAGAGAGGGAAAGTTGAAAAATTTTAGATACAGTTCCATCTTCATCCCTTTTGCCCTAGAACAAATTTCATTACTTTAGCCTCAGCAGATTACGCTTGAGCCCGTTGATCTTAGGGTACCATGGATGAGGAGGTGGATAGATCATATGTCCCGACATGCAGGTCTGTCAGCTATCAATTTCTCACTAGCCTTCTTTGGATGGTTGTGCAGACAGTTCATTATGGTCAATGATTATCTGTACGTAGGGATGGATTTTGGTGACGACCCTGAGCTTGTGCTTCCTTAGGGTGAGCGATGGGATGTTATAGTTAAGATATTTCGACCATTTGAATCTTTGAAAGTTTTGAAATTTTTTTTGTTTGTGTTTTTGATGTTTATGAGACTTAAACTATTGATTTCTCATGCAGATATTGGGCCTGTTCGACTGATAGGTGCTTCATATCTCCTTGATGCAGGAGAACAACCATAAGCAGTAGTAGAACCAACACAGGTTGATATAGTAGGACGGGATGCACTATGAGATCAAAAAGTCGTTGAGATCCTAACCGAGGTGGTGCGACACATGGAGAGGTTGGCACACAGGATAGATGAGACCGTGATCGACCAGATTCCAATGCGACTTCAACAACACACCATCGAAATTCCTAGCTGTATTGGTCAGCTACTGCATAAGATAGCTCGTGCAATGGCTTGTTATCATGAGCAATTTTATTAGTCTAATTAGATATTTGCATGTAGTTTTGTATATGGGTCGTGTGGCTATATGTCTCTCCGACACAAATTTTGTAAAACCAAACTTCATATAGATCTATCTATCTTCAATGTTTCCACATTCCTATTGTGCTTTTAATGATATGATGTGTATTGAAATTTATTTACATTCATTGAAGATGTCTATCTAAAACATGATTAGCAAGCACATCTATCAATGTATTTAGATGTCTGGAAATGTGTTCATATTGTATGAAATCAAATTTTCTTTCTAGAAGGTGAACCCTTAAAAAGAAACACAAGATGATAGGACTTCTGACCGAATAAACATTAGCAAGTTGTAGTACCACGAGTTGTGATTCAAGTCTGATGACTAAACAACGGATACCATGTGAAATAGCATTAGACAATAGCTTGAACACTGCACTATATTTAGTGATGTTGTTGGTAGAACAACCAACACAAATCCCTTGTAGACTCACTAACTCACCATTTGGAGTAAAGATAGCCCACGTTGTGGAGGATAGGTTCTGAGTACTGTGACTAGCACCATCATCATAACCAAAATACGGTTCAAGGGATGCCAACATCTGCAAACCAAACGTGAAAGGAATCAACAGAAACCTTAGGAAACTCTAAAGAAACACATCGTAAACACACTCAACGCACCTATAGACAGTATGTACATGGTGTTACTACACATGAGATCAAGCATAGTATTTTTGTAGGTACAACCCATTCCTAGGTTGTGCTAGTGTAATTCCATCAAAACCGACTAACTCATAGGCTCCTTTTGCAAGGACATGCTTGAAAATATATGGGCTTGACCATATAGGTTGGAACTGTCCTGAGCCTAACTTATCAGATTCTTGGTCACATAAAAGAACAAGGCCTCCTTCTGAGAAGACATGAGGCTTGACACTTTTGTCGTATTGTGCCTTGATACATCTTTTATGAGCTTCATTAGCTATAGCGACATCACGTTGTGTCTCATCTAATCGGGTCTGGTGTAAAAGACATTCCTCTTCTACAGAAGTGGCCAGAAGAAGTTCAACAACTAGTTTTAGTGACAGAATCACATTTGATTGGAAGGATTGCTTCCAGACTATAAACCAACTGAAAGGGTGTAAATCTGGTAGTAGCCCTACCTAAAGTTTGGTATGCCCACAAGGCATCATAAAGGAGAAAATTCCATTCCGATTTATGGACCCATAACATACGTTGAAACCTAGTTTTAATAACTTTATTGATAACTTCAACTTGTCCATTATCCTGAGGACAATAGGGAGTGGAACTTTCATGGTAAATTCACAACTTAGCAGTTAGTTCAGTTATCATAGGATTATGAAAATGATTTCTGTGATCTATAACTATGGCTTGCGGAACACCAAACCATGCGATAATGTGATTGAAAGAAAAATATGCAGTCATTTCGCCTGTGTTGTTAAATGTAGGCATCACCTCGACCCATTTAGTAAAATAATCTACTGCGACAATGATATAACCATGCACCCTGATCGAGTGAGGGTTTCATGTCATGAACTTGATACCCCATTTCGCAAACGATCCAATGATGATAACTGGATGCAATGGAGTGGGCAGAGCACGAGTCTTATGATCATAAATTTGGCATGCATGACACTTTTGGATAGCGAGAATACAATCTCGAAAGATGGTATGCCAAAAGTAAGCAACACATCAAATTTTCTGAGTGGTAGCATAGACATATAAATGACCGGTACATGCCCCCGAGTGGAATTTATTAAGGACTTTCTCGGCCTCCTCATGAGTAAGGCACCTTTGTAAAATCGTATCAATACCGTGTCAATAGAGAGTGTCACTAATGATGCTATAATTCTTATCTTGGTATCAAATTCATCATCTCTCAGAGCAAGAGGTATCAGACCATAAATTCTGGGTCTAGTGCTAAATCATAATGTCTCCATACTATTAGCTCTCCATAATTTCCCTAGGCTAAAAAGAGAAACTCAGAGGTAAACACACACCACTTGGAAGTTGGAATCTATCCCTTCCAACTTCAGAGAGGAATCTATTTGTCTGAAATGTTCAATTACTTAGATATTGGGCTAGGTATGGTGCTCAGTGGGGTGTAAATTTTAAAGGTTTGTTGGCAGGAAAGAAAAGAGATCCGTTGGGAAATACGATCAATAAAGTTGATGATTTCCAGTGGGAGGATGAAGAGAAAGAGAGATCTTCTATAGGGGAAAGGTAGCTAATATTTTTGAAGTTTTTTTAGTCAAAATCATTGAAGAAAGGTGACTGAAAGATAAATAGAAAATGACATACAAAGCATCAGACAACATGATGAATTCTAAATGTCATTTTAGCATAAAACATATATGTTTAGCAAACTGAAATGGAGTACCATTTAAAGTGAGTTTTGAGTCAACATATTTGTTTAGCTAAACAAGAAGACACATTTCAAAGCATGATTGATACATAAGATAACTTACAAAACCAAGAAGCACATCTCCAAAGCAACTAACACATGAATCACTGTAAAATTCGGCCTTTGTCCTTTCATTCACTGGAAAATCAAGAAAATACAATGCACACAATGTTCTTCCTTCTCAAACCTGAACAACCCTTTGCTAAATTGAAATTACATCATAAATATATATATATATATATATATATATATATAATCCCACCTCTAGGGACCAAATTCCTCAATAGGATTTTCTGTTTCTAGTCAATGCTATAAAAATTGAACTATTTTCTAAAAACTAGGGACTGTTTGACTAAATATTTTCCAAGCATATTTACATTAAATTCTCAGTCCAAATCGAGACTATGAGTCCTTGGATTCCTCATAGTATTTAACATGTTCATAAAAACAAATTACAATAGGTTTTGACTTGAATAACTCGGTCAAAATGATGACTGTATGGAAGCGCAGCGCCAACCTCCTAATTCAACAGAACACAAAAACACAACAAAAAAGCATAATGCTCCATGGTTGAAATAGTTTCAGTCATTCCCTGAGCTACTCATTGACTTCAACTGATCCGAACTTAAATAAGAACACTACAACTTACAGGTATAATCATAAACATAGAGATGCAATAGAAAAAACAATTCATTTCATTAATAGAAAAATACTGAACTATGCTTACAAATAGAATGGAAATAAGATAGCTTGGGGGATGGTAGCCATCTCTGAGAAGAGATGTGGCAGTTACATGCCTCTGAACTTAATGACAATGAGGCTCAAGGGCCTTTTTATTATTGAATGATAAGAGAAAACCCTAAATAACCAAAACCCTAACTTGAGGAGATGTAACACCAAGAGTTTATGGGCCCCATTGGGGTTAGTTGGGCACCCAACTTCTCGGGGCCGTAACTTGGTCATATTATCTCCGTTTAACGCATATGATACCTCGTTGGAAAGATCTCTGAGAGGAATACAACTATCAACATGATTTCCATAGCAATCATTGATTGATATTTTGGCCAAAAAATGTTGTTTAGGGCCTCAAAATGGCTCCAGAAGTCCAGGACACGAAAAAACTGACAAAAATAGCAAATTGTGCTACAATTAAGGAAACTGAAAAATTGAAAGAAATAATGGTGAGGGTCCAAGTGGAATAGGAGGGTGGCCACTAATATCCACTTGGATCAATCCTTCCCCCTTAGGAAGGAATGTCCCCATTGCATTGAGTTCCTACATGAGATGTGGAAACTTCTGCTGAACTTAGTCCCTGGTGAGCCATTTTCCTTGGTGAAGGAGTTGGTATGCTTTGACAACTCGATTTAACTGTATCCTCTATTGCTGAGTTTTCTTAACCTGTGTGTCCATGATCTGATCAATTATGGCATGTTCCATGTAGTTCGGGTTGAGCTTTGTTAGTGTGAGTTGTTCTACAATGTTAGATGTGTCCAAAAATGGTGTAAAGTATGGCGGAAGGCAATCTACATTGAACACTTAATGCAAGCCAAGGAATGGGGGAATGTTCCGCTCCAAATCATTGTCTCTCACATCTTTGGTAATGTTGTAAAGGCCATATCTGTGTGGTCTAAGCTTCTGATGGGCTTTGGTAAGGCCTTCTTTTTGCAAATGCAACCAAACTTTGTCACCCACCTGAAACTTGTGTGACACCCGATGTTGATCATGTGACTGCTTGTAATTGGCATTTTCCACAATGGATAGGTGATATATCAGCCCGTTGGGTAGAGGTGCTCTGGGATTTAGATCAAACAAATGCTTGACTTGACAGTGCAATTGTACCCCTATGGGTGAGGAGAAGATGTTCCTGTATTATTTCATGACTATATCCACCTGCTTCTACTGCGTGGAGGAACCCTTCCCAGGGTTCATGGATGTGGCTACGATCTTCCCATATTTTTAGAGTGAACCAGAAAGAAAATGAATTTCCTAGTCTGCGAGATGATCTTACTACATTTCTTAGCAAGGATCAGAGAGGTGGCGGTAGGTGGGGCTACCTCCAGTATTCTCTGTAATGAATTACCCAAAGAAATAATCACAGAGTGAGGTCTAGACTCATATACAACATGTCGCTTCCACAAGTATGGCTGTCCTAATGATACATCACAAACATCAAGAGGAGCAACATCACACAATACCTCATCTGTGAAGGGCTTGATGTTATAGGGGAGGCAACACTGTTGGCTAACTCAGAGATCTCATCCTTAGTGAGGCCACCCGATACTGTACGACTGCGGTTGTGGTGTAGTCGGTAGGCCCAACCACTTCACGACCTTTGCTGAAATGAGGTTCTTTTGGTTCCCACTATTGATAATGAATTGCAGCGACGAACCCTTCACCCACATTTGTGAGTAGAAGAGACGTTCCCCTTCCACTGGATCTTCGGGCTCATCCTTTTGGATCTTGGTGGTTGAAGCAGTGGCGCTGGGCTTCGCATCAATAATCTACTTCCCTATGTCATTCCTCTTATTCGGTTTTGACTCAAAGTTGAAACATGCATCTAATTCTGAAGCCTTCAACTCGGCCACCAACGACTGCTTGCCCCGACACTCACTTGTGTTGTGAGTGGGGCTCTTATGGAACTCACACCACTTTCTTGTGTCCTTCTTTGACTTCGTGGTGGTGTTCTTTTCTTGTAGCTTAGACGGGTTGTCTTGGGTCACCCCACCTTGGCTTTGTCCTTTGTTCTTTGGATTCGCAGTTCCAAAATATCACTTCTTTTGTTTAAACTTCTGCTTGACCTTGACAGCGTATCAGTACGTCATGCCAAGCGAGGAGATGTCTAGGAAATCCATCTTGTTTTGGATGTATCTGTGTAGGCAGTCGTGGTATTTGAGTATCAAGTGCCGCTCAGAATCCTTGATACCCAACTTTGTACAAAGGGTTGATAGATGTCCAAAGGATCACTCATCTTTTTCCTAGCCATTTCATCCTTCTCCTTGAGCTCAAGAATCTCACTGTGGGCCTTCTTGAATTGCATCCTCAACCTATTGAATATATTTTGGCCCGCATTCATGTTTGTCTTCTCTTCTTCTCGTACTGCCTTGTCTTCCTGAATATGAAATTTTTTAACTGAAGATCTAGTGACTCTAGATGATGGAGCTTGTACCTCTTGAATGTCCTCTCCCACTATTTTCTCCTTGCCTTTGGATTTGGTAAGAGATGGTATAGCCTTTGTCACTGTTTCTTCCTCCTAAAGATCAGTTGTCCTTTCTAGAGCTACCTTCAATTCCTTGTTATCCTGCTGCAACTGTGCAATAATCATATGGGCATTTTTTAGCTGCTCTTGTAAGTGTGCAATTTCCTTGTCTTTGTCATCAAGAACATCTTCTTCTTGTATAGTTTCCAAGGCTTCAAATGTCTGCTCCAAGGGAAACTTTTTTGCAGCAGGTCCAGTGAGGGGTTTTTTGGGGACATCCACTGATTTGGGAGAAAAATGCAACTTCTTTCCTTTCTTCTTCTCTAATAAATGAACTACAATTAAGGGCCTTTTCACATAACTTCTAGACGGTGATTGGATATATTTAACCACTGATGATGGTATTTCCTTCTTTCTCAAGGAACTGGTTAGTAAGTTAGTTACCAGGTTTGAAGAATCTACAAATGACTGCCATGATTGATTTCTTTTATTTAGCTCTTCCAACACTCGCAACTTAGTTAAAGAGAAGTGGAAAAGGCTAGGTTCCACTTGCCTTTTTTTCCCTTGAATTTTGTCTACCATCCTATTGAGAATCTTGAATAGATAGAAGGGTAGATTCAAGGGGCTCTTCCCTATAAAAAGCATCAAAAGTCTAAAATGGTATTGATATATCCTCCCAAACCTACCCTCATAGGTGAAATATCTCTGAATTGCTTGCAAAAGCTTGCTGCGATGTTCAAGTAAATACTCCTTAGGGGCAATGGATCCATACCATTTATCTCTATACTCAGGCCTCAGAAAATCTTTATAATTAGTAATGTCAAGAGGCATGCCCTTGAACCATTGCTCTCCCTAAAGGGGAATATTTTTTGCAACTGATATTGTGACATTTGAAACTGGAAAGGTGAGCTCTCCAATCTTAAACTCCAACCCATTAAAATTCATAACAAACTCCTTAGTGAGTTGTACATATAATATGTTGAAAACAGCAACAAGAAATGATAAAAATAGAATCCAAAAATTCTAGTTTAATTTGTCCTTCACTTAAATTGTGAATTAAAATTGACTTTTATTCTCATAGCAACTTGTAATAGTTAACTAGAGTGAGTTGACTTAGTTAACTTAGGAATTTCGAGTTGGAAGTCTTTTTGAAGTCATTTATATGTTCTCCCTATATTATAGGGTTCCATGATGAGTTAGGTATGAGTTGTAATTAGTTAACTCAGTTTATTGAGTTAAGTCCAGTTAAATTAGTTCCAAAATGTTTGAGGAACTAATAATGAGTTAACAATCATTTGATGCATTAGTGCGCTCAACTAGTGCTACTCCAGTTAACTAAATATTCCCTCATCAGAAACTCATGCATGTCGATTCTTAGAAAGACCCAGTTGAGACTAGAATGTAGGGACAATGTACTATTTGTTGTAGAATTCTCTGATTTGTACAAATAGTGTATGCAATCAAGAACTGATCCTTAAAGGGATTATGTAGTTTTAGATGCACTGGTTTCCCTTTAAGATGGGCTAATCAACCATTGGAATTGCGCAAGGAAATAGGGACTTGGAGAGCAGGAGAGTTGGCGAAGAGTTTGCTTGTGAATTGGATATTGATTTTACTGAGTGTTGGGATTGTTCTTGTGAGAACAAGCATTGTATTATCATCTTGTATTTCTGATTAATGCAATATAGATAATGGGGTTTTGATCTGTGGCTTTCCCAAGATACTTATTGTGTTATGTGCAATTGATGTTCTTTATCTTGTCGATTATTGTTTTGCTCGATCTTTATGGGCTTCTGATGTAAAGAGTAGAAGTAGATTCTTGTCTCTTGTTTTAGTATACTACATGAGCTTGTGAATCTATAGGATTTTCTACATGGTATCAGAGCTAGATTTGCATAAATTTCTACATGGTATTAGAGCTAGATTTGTAGAAATTTTCCACGTGGTATCAGAGTAGGATTTTTGACTTTGAGCTGCTTGTTTTCTTGTTGAAAGAAATAAATCAAAAAATATGCCTTGGACAACCTGCTATCCAACTCTCTAATCTCAGCCTCTTTCTCCTGGATCATCTACTCTGAAGATTTGACTTCCTCATGCACTTCTAAATCTGCCACATTAGTGTCAAGATAAATCTGTGCTTCTTCATTCAATGGTGTCTCATGCTACTATGATGATGTAGGCTTGGCCCTTTCAACAATGTCTGGAGCAAACAAAAGCCTTTTCCCTCTTATGTAGGTCTTGGTCACTTCTTCCCTAGGATTTCTTGTGATAGATCTACTTGTGGAAGCCAACTCTTGTTGTGGTGGAGAAGACAAAGGAGTAGAATGACTGCTTAACTGAGCTGGAGAAGGCAATAAAGATGCTGAATAGATGAAACCATCCCAAGACAAATTCATTTGTGCCAGCTGATGACAAACCATGATCTTCACCAAGCCATGATGAAAAAAACTGGCATGACGATCTTTTCCCAACCTATGCACCTTCTCTGCCATCTTAACCATGCTTCTGTAAAGGTAACGAGGTAGGTTGAGAGCCTTTATACCGGTGAAATGCATCAAAAGCCTCACATGGTACTGATACAATCTTGAGAATCTACCCTCACATTTAAAATACTTCATGATAATTTTCATGAGAGGGGCATACATGTCCAACAAATGTATGGAAGGGAATATGTGCTTTGGAGCAGTTTTATATAGAGATTTCAGATACATCTTGTAATTTTCTAGGCCGAGGTCTCTGTTCTTGAACAAAAGTTCTCTAGTGTTTGGGATCCCTGTAGCTGTAGCAATGGTCGTTTCTAAAGAGTGAACACCACTCCATCAATGGTCACCTTATCTCTCCTTAAACTAGTGGCAAAAGTGCTGGTGAGTTTGTCATTAAAACCAAGTTCTTCAATCCTTTGGCAAAAGGCAAGGCAACCAAGATCCTGGAAGGATTTCTTGAGAAAAGGAGAAGACATGATGTCATGTGCTGACATCGGCTCATACTTTCTGAATATACCTCCCTTATGCCTCCTCTGCTCAGTAGTTTCAGAATCCATACCAAACCCTAGCTCAATGGGAGGGGAAATTAGGGTTTGGTGTAGGGAAAAACAGGGGATTTGGGAAATTTTTGAAATTGAGGGAGGATAAGGGGTTAGGTGGTCTCTAAATTCTTAGGAAAATTCAGGGAGATAGGGAGGGATGTTAGAGAATAGGGAAAAGTAGAATTTAAGGGAAAGGATGAGGGGAAGGAGTCCAAAAGAGAGAAAATCAGTCATAGCCTAAGAATGTAGGGTCTAGGCTAGCGTTTTGGGAAAAAGGGAGTAGATGAGGGATACGAGTGTGGGAATGTGTCTATGGAGATATATGGGACATGTAGGAAGTGAGTAAGTTGTTTTTAAGGGGTTCTTCTCAATATGGAAACCATAAAGACCATGAAAACAAGAAAACCCTAGGAGAGGGAAAACCGACTTTCAAGCACAAACTGAAGCACAAACTTACTTGCAAATGATAGCTTAAACCTTGCGTGTTGATGTAGAATCAACTGAAATGGAGTTTTCATTTCATTGAGGAAAGCACAGGAAATCTGGAATAAGCGCAGCAAAAGCGCAACGTTGGCCAAATGAGGCACTTTGGTGGCAAGAGAATGCTTCTTTGAGGGTGCCAAAACTCCTTGAGGATAGAGAGAGGTATCTTGGAAGTGAAATGAGCAAATTATAGGTTCTTTGGTATTTTATTGCTTTGAAAAATCAATTTCATCCATGGGTGGTGTAGTGGGCCCATTATGTACTTTGACATTTGCTTTTGAAAATGCATGTTTGGAACTTTATGAACCATAATACATCATACTAAAAATATAAACACTTTTTGAAAACTTTATTGAAACTTCTTCCATCACTACTCCATGGAATGATGACTTTGATTGTGAAATGACTGATTTTTTATGATTTTGTCCCAATGACCTAATGATGACTTGACATGGAAAGAATGATCATAATGACTATGACACCCTTACAACAAGGAATTAACTGACCATGAAGATGAAAGGAGTAGTGATGCCCTCGCTAACCTAACCAATGACCAAATTTTTATTGAAAATCTATTTGAAACCATAAAAATTTGCAATAGGACCCTATAAAAAAATTTGCAAGAGCATATTTGATCACTGGTGATTGACAGGACTGATAGACGCTAACAGGACTAATACCATTTCTATAGTAGAAATGGAAGTCACGAGATATAAGAAATAATCGTGCTGGTAATCAGGGGGATATAATAGAGATGCTCAAACCAATACATCTTTCAGGGCATCAAACAATTTTTTAGCTACGCTATCCCAAAGGAAGGGAACCCCTTTCTTAAGCAGGTGAGTGAATCCTTTGGTCAACTCAACGTAACTAGGGACGAATCGTCACAGGGAAATTAGCTTTCCCTTGAAGTCGTTGAAGATGAACAAGCGAAGAAGGTGCGTGAAATTTGACAATTGCCTGTACTTTTAGAGGATTGATACGAATTCCGTGTTTTGAACAAAAAAAAAAACCAAGAAGTCGAATAGAACTAATGCAAAAAACACATTTGTGTAGATTAAGTCGAATATGATAGTGTCTACACAATAATAAAATGGCCCTAAGATGCATTAGGTGATCATATTGATACTTAGAATGAGCGGGGAGATCATCCAAATAAGGTTGCATGATGTGTTTAATATCTAAAAAGCGTAATCCATTGCCCGTTTAAATGTGACCCCAACATTCTTCAGACCAAATGGTAATTTCTGGTAGGCAAATGTACCCAGGGACAAATAAATGCAGTCTTAGGTTGATCCAATAGGAGAATGTTTATTTGATTATATCTAGAGAAATAATCCATGAACGAATAGATTTCACAATTGGCGCAGTCATCAACAATATGGTTGATGAACGGGGTCGAGTAATCGTCCTTTGGAAAAGCGCAATTCACATCCCGATAATTAAAGTATACATGGATTTCCCCTTGTTTCTTCATGACATGGTCAATATTTTACACCCAGTCGGTGAGAGGAATGAGGTAGTTGAAACCAACATGAAGGAGATTTTCAACTTCACTCTTTATTGTGACAACATTCTTTGGGTGGACCAAATGGAGGAACTGCTGGATTGGTTTGGCACCAGGATATGTTTTAATCTCATACACTACTATCTTTTGGTTTATACCTAGCATTTCTTCATAAGTCAAGTCAAAGACATCATGAAACTCTGTTGTAGTGGCTGCAACACCCTCCAAAATTTTGGTCTACACTCAAATTTTGGAGACTACTATGGATCTTGTGACCGGTCATGCCTTAGTCACTTTTGGTCAGCTGATGAATACAATCTCCCTTCTTGGATCTCAAGAGTTGCTCACACTTTATCTTTATATAGCAAGTGTCGTCTTTAGGCATGGGAATTATTGCTTGTCATGAAAAGGGGAGCTTTGGTTTTCTTCAAGGGGAAATCTTTATGAAACTAAGTTCCTCTTGTCATATAGATATGTTTTGCACTCATTTCCAAAGTTCCACACACCATTACACAAGTGTCATCATTGTGCTTACAAAGTCTATTGTCGGTGCCGCACATGTCCCAAGTTGCCACAAAGGTTGTTGCATTAAGGGAAGTATGTTTTCATATGTTCTAGACGATCTATGTTGTGTAGCCAAGTGTCAAAGTGTGTGGTCACAATCAAGTTCTATCACTATTCACATCAGTTCCACTGATCCCAAACTTAGCCAAATTCTGGAGGATTCATAGCAAACTAGCCTCATCTAGCTTCTAAACTGCGCACTTCGCATCCTCAACCTTCAAGCTTTTCCTTTGTCTCCTGGAACTACGCAATGCGCAGAAGCCCATGTCCCTTGGCAAAACTGTGTAGATGCTTCCTCCAGTGTCCTTCCCTCAGTCAGAGCTCATTGCCTCCAGAAACTAAACAGTTTTGTCTCTCAAGCGTCTTAGTTGCTCAGTCGCCCTTGCCTCCTAAAACTACATAGCTTTTCCTCCCAGGGCCCCATCCCGTAGCAGCCACTTCCTACTTGAATTACCTAATTTTGTCCCTCAATGGGCACTGCACAATTTTTTCCCTTAGCGGGCACTATGCAATTTATCACTCAATCCAACCCAGTCACTTAGCCTTCCCCCTTAACCTAATACCAGTTCCGACTCAGTAAATGGATTGTCATGCGACATCTTAGACTAAGGGTTTATCAGATTGATGTCATCTTGTTATGAGTAATTTGGAGGTAGGTACTCTCTTACACTATGGCAAGATGATGAAGAAAGAGATGAAGAAGGAGGACATGCTAGATGACACTTAAGGAGTATTGGAGAAAATATATTCATCAGATAAGAAGACCAAGCAACCCTGGGGTGTGATATAAGATTGGAGATCTTGGCCACATGAATACTCCATCTGATTCACAACCCTTTGGAGGGTATGGTCGCAAACACTGAAAGTCATTCCATGTGTTTTCGCTAAGTGTTTCACTCCCTTTCACAAGATAGGCAAGATGTCATATTTTTGCATGTTGGTTGTCACACTTTATGCATAAGCTCATTCTGGTGGTTTCAACGACTATTCTTTGTGTTTATGAGTTTTCATAACCATGTAAGCACCTGTCCTACTCATTCACAAAGTTTTGAACATTGTCGCACGTGTCGTCATGATCGTCATAAAGTCTACCCTAGGTGTCGAACTTGACGTAATTGGTCATGAAGCAGGAACACACAAGCGAAAGTGTTATTCATGTGTCATGTGTGATCAATGTTGTTGAGTCTTCAAGTATTCTAAATGTTATGAAACATTCAAAGGTTCATCACTTCACTTGTCAGTCTCACTGGTCCAGCCCTTAACCTTCTCTGAAGAAGCTCCCAGGCCCTTTAACTTGGCTTCATGCAGCCTGCCTGGCTATGACCTTGACCCCTGGATCTACGTAATGCCCTATTCCTATCCCCCAGGGCTGCTACAGTGAACAATTCCTGAGCCCAAGGCCAAATATTCCATTTTAGAATTGCACAATCCTTCCAGTCAACCTTCCTTTCCATAATTATGCAAAAGCTACCTTCAGGGGTCCTCCCCTCATCCTGACCCATTGTCTCCCAGAATTGTGCAGAAGTCAGTCAACCTTACTCTCCAAAACTGCACAAAAATGTTCCACAGTGGCCCCTCCTTCAGCCGGACTCACTCATATCCAAAACTACCTAGAAGACAGGCTCTGAGCCTAGCCTGGACTATGCATTACATATTTCCAGGCCTCAAGCCTTAACCTCGGCTGCTGGGACTACACAATGCACAGTTACTGAGCCTCCCTCTTTGAACTACAACTCAATTTCAACTTAGTCTTTGAAGCTGAATGCACCATCTTAGGCTAGGAGGTTTTCGGGCTGATGTTGTCTCGTCATGAGTGAATTGTAGATATAAGAACCTGGTGGGATAATGAAGAACGAGATGAAGTTGAAAGACATGAAAAGGACATTCTTGTATTTGAACATGCAAGTTAATCTATCAAAGAAAAGTAAATGAACAACAACTCGCGACCATAACCCAAGACTTGAGATCATGAGGAGGTGGAAGACAAGAGTGATTTCAAGAAGACATCACTCACAGTAGCAGAAGTGGCCTGACACTGCCACAACATCCAAGCAGTTTACATCAGCATTGCCATGTCATGTCTTTTCATGAGCTTTCATATGCCACATAATTATTATGGACCATGTATATTATATTCAAATGTATTGTAAAGTGGAAGTCCAAAGGAAACACATGAATATGGAGAGTCTTGTAAGTTGAAAATTCATAGGAAGTTAAACAGTCATGAGGGTATTCAAATAGTCACAAAGGGGAAGCATCACCCCTTGGTTATATATAAACCCTCATTGTATGAGCAAAGGACTTTTCACCTTGGCTCCTCCCGCAAGGCATTAGAGAGATCAACTAGTCTACGAGGATCAAAGAGTGGCTCCAATGTCCCACTATTGGGGATAGTGATGTACATTGTAAACATGTGTCTTGGAACTTTTGCTTAATAGCAGAAGCCTTTTAAGGCCAAAATGTTCTTCTTGCATGGACTATCAATGTTTGTAAGACTATTCTGTGGACATTTATATTTCATGTTTGCTTTCACATGTACTAATATAGTTGAACTATTTTGGTTATTTTAGTGCTTATCTTATTGAGAATGTGTTGTAATGGTTGTTATTATTGTCCCATCCTTGTTGACTATTCTACGGGATACTAAACAAATATTTCCTTGTTTGTTAGTTGTAACGACCATTGCATATGTTTTGGACTATTTCGCTAGATGTTAGATGGAGCCTTCTGGTTCATGTGTCTCTCTTCCTGGGCGGTACTATTACCTCTCACTTATAGGATCACTTTTCTCCCCCCCTTGCAGTAGAAGAACCTTGACATAATTACAACTTTTGACTCACCAGGCACACCTCCCTTTCTTTTCAAAGACACCATTGCATCACTCTCCTATACTGACATTGATCCGGATTTAAACAGGAACGTAATAGATTACAGAGATAACCATAAATACAGAGATGCGATAACCATAAATAAAGAGATGCAGCGGAAATAATACTTCATTTCATTAATGGAAAATACCGAAATATGCTTAAAACCAGAATTGGAAATAAACCAGCTACGACGATGGTAGCTTATCTCTGAGAAGAGATGTGCGGCTACATGCCTCTGAACTGTTCCGAACTGTGTTATAATGAGGCTCGAAGGCCTATTTATTATTGAGAAACAATGGAAAACCCTTCACATTCCAAAACCAACGCTTAGAAGATGAAACACCAAATTGTGGGCCCCGTTTTGGGTAAATTGGTACATCAATTTCTCGGGGTCGTAACTTTGGCATACGATCTCCGTTTGACGCGTATGATAGCTCATTAGAAAGATCTATCCGAGAACTACCATTGTTGGAAGGGGCAATATCGATCCATTCCATGGACCCATGTTGCCCATGGATTCCCCGAAAAACGTCGTTTAGGGCCTCAAAACGGCTCCAGAAGTTCAGGACTCGAAAAACTGCTAAAAATAGTAAGTTGTGCTACAATTAAGGAAACTGAAAATGCTGAAAGAGACAATTGTGGGGGTCCAATGGGATAGGTGGGTGGCCACCAACATCCACCTGGATCATTCCTCCCCCCTTAGGAAGCAATGGTCCCCATTGCGTTGAGTTCCTCCATCTGCTGAACTTGTTCTGCACTGTCTGATGTGTCCAGTAATGGTGGGAAGCATGGTCGACGACGGTCCACATTGAACGCTTGGTGCAGGTGAAGGAATTGGGGAATGCTGTGCTCCAAAGCATTGTTACCCACAAGCTTGGTACTGCTGTAAGGACCATGTTGGAGTGGTCTGAGCTTCTGATGGGCTCTTGTAAGGCATTCTTTCTGCAGATGTAACCAAACTTTGTTGCCCACCTGAAACTTGTGTGGTACCCCTGTGCGTGAGGAGAAGTTGTTCCTGTGTTCCGTCATGACTGTATCCCTCTGCTACTGCTGTTACTGCGTGGAGGAACCCTTTACGGGGGTCATGGATGTAGCAATGATCTTCCCCTTACTTTGGGAGTGAACCATACAGATGAATTTCCTGGTCTGTGAGATGAGCTTGCTGCCTTTCTTAGCAGTGATCAAAGATGTGATGGTAG
>APFE030271531.1:64523-86958 GCA_000404065.3 Pinus taeda | reverse complement strand
GAGTAAATTGTGCTACAATTACGGAAACTAAAAAACTGAAAGAGACAGTTGCGGGGGTCCAAATGGGATAGGTGGATGGCCACCAACATCCACCTAGATTAGACATCTAAAGCCAAGGAAAATCTTTGAGGATTATGCAATAAAGCCTTTATACCGGATGGGACTCCTACACTAAATGGTGTGAGGTTTGATTGGGACTTCATATCAGGGAGATCCCCTTGGTTGACGGATTTCCAGCACTGTCAACAAAATGATGCTAGAACGAGGGCCATACGACAGGCTGTGGCCATTAAGTCTGGTTTAAATATCTTATTTAAAATGGATCTTCCCTAAATCATAATCCCATGATGTTTTTCTAAATGGATTAATTGTACCATCCTTGCAGAATTTATTCATAACCTGTCTGAATTTAAGTTTGATGGTGAGGGTGAATCAACTTTTCGTGAACATCTATTTCAATTTTTCTGTCTTTTTCTTTCTAGCAAAATGTGTTGCAAATATGTCATGGATAGATTGCTCACCCTCACATTTTAAGGTCGTGTTAATCGATGGTGTCCTACATTACCCATTGCTTCTATCCATTCACTCGACCAGTTTGCAAAGAAGCTTCATAAATGCTTCGATAAGTATGATTGTTGAGATGTTTGTGGAAGAATCAATCTTTTAAGAATGAAGCTTGATGAATAAATTCAAGATTTTTCTGATCGATTCCTTCACCCCTGTTATGAAATTCCTAAAAAACTTATGAACTGGGATTTCTTAAAACATAAGTTTGAGCGTTTGGTTCTTGTCTCTTCATACGATGAACTTGAACCCCCAGATTTTCCGCTTCCCCAACTCTTGCAAATCATGAGACACCTCAAATTGCAAAGGAGGAGCTTACTGCCCCTTTTTCTCTTTGTCCTCCTCCCTTTCCAGTCCCGATGTGGGTGCCTCCTTGCAATGGTTGTAAAAATGGGAAATCTGCAAATCAAATCTCTATTCCATCTTCTCATTCTTCTTTCGTTTTTTATGATTCATATTCGATAGAGGAAATTCCATAATGGCTTATCAAGCCTATAGTGAAGAATCACTCCTCCATTCCACAAGGTGATGTCACCATTCACAACTCTGGTCTAAAAACTAATTTGTATTTCTGTTATCCTCTATCATCTACATATCTCGACTCTTTGTACCGTGACCCGCTTGATCAATCTGCTCCACCAGCTAGTTCTTCACATTCTCTTAATTCTCAAGTTGCTTGCTCAAATTGTGTTTAGGTACAAAGTAGTCACATTACACAAGTAGAAGAGCAGAAAGGTGAACACACTTTCAATCTTCCCTGTCTTTTTCAGAATGTTCCATGTCAAGATATTGCATTTCCATTCTTGAATGATTCTCAATCTTCTGATCTTAGTAGAGAATCTAATGCAATCAGTTCTTTCAATCAACCCCCAACCTTTGGTAGTGATCATTCTAATGCTGATAACTCTATTTATGCATGCCATGAAAATTGCCCAAGCACATTACATGATATTTTGGTTTCTCATGAAGACTTTACTTTAGATCTAGAATCTGGTTTAGTTAAAGAATGTGTTCATATCGAAACTTCCTCTTCACTTCACTCTCGCTTGTGTCCTACGGTTTGCAACACATCTACTTGCGATGGAGATACTCCATGCTCTTCAGTTTCTTCATCTGATGAGATATCCCCTCGATTGACACAAGGTAGTGAGGTTGTCCATGATGAAATTGAAAATATTCAAATCATAGAGAACCCTTCCCACCCCTCATCATCTCTTATCTTGCATGAGGACAACTCTTCAAATCAACTTGCTCACGAGATTTCACCAATTCATTTATCTTTGAATTTGCGATTAGAAGAGTCTTCCGACTCGAGTAATCTAGTTGTTGAAGTTGAAAAATCTGATAAAATATGTGACAAAGATGGCTGCTATTCGATGAGCAATGATTTTACTAAAACCATCAGTAACAATTATCCTCAAACCATGCATGATTTGGTACAAGCTTCAAAATGCAATTCTACAATCCTAGGAAGTTTCTAGACTTGTCCTGAAGTTGAGGCACTTCAACTTTCGTTGATGGTTATGTTAGGATCTCGTGACTCTTGTAAGCCCCCTGAACTAAGTCATATTTGGTTCCTCTCGCACAATCCGTCTCTCTGCATGGTTTCACTTGATGTAAATTTCCTCGTGAAAACTTTTTGGTATTCCGGGTGTGACCTTTAAAATTTCAATATTTTACATATGAGTGAATTCAAGAATCTATTAGAGTTCATTCATTTTCATCAAATTTCTCACATCAAAATTGGGTTGGGAATGTGCATCTCTCGTAGAGTCTTGGAATTGCAAAGTTTATCATTCTAAGGACTATCTTTCCCCGAAGGAATCATACTTATTGAATTTATCCCTTAATGGTCAATTCTTGAGTCTTCTTGCGAATTTAATGTTGCAAATTTGTCCTCTCATCGCACCAGAAATCCTCTTGAGTGATAATGAATGCACAAGTTGTCTCACGAATCAAGTTATTCTCTGTTTACCATGTCTCAATTGGTATCATGTATTTGTGGTGCTAACATTATTTTTAAACTCTTTTGATAACTACAATGCTTGTACAATTTGTCACCAGTTGCAAGAAAATCGTCTGTCATATTTGGCTTGCAAGGAACTTGGTTCGATTGTTTAGAAAATTCACGAGACTATTCAAATCAATTTTTCTTCATTTAGTGCAAACTGGGAATCTGAGGCTTCAATCAACTCATCTAATCATTTCTCTATCTTTGGTGGTTGTCATTCAGCTTATCATTTTCCCATTCGCACATCCAACGTCAGTTGTTTCACACCCCTTGATATTCTTTATTCAACATCTCTCTATTCATATTTTTTTCAAGTAGGCGAGGCACTTCAAGCTTCCCTAATGGTTATGGTAGGTCCTCATTATCTTGGCATGACTACTGAGAATGATCAATTCTATTTTCCCTTGTAAGATTCCCATCGTGATCCCACTCCTCTAATTGAAAATTCAACTTTCCCAAGAGTTCAGGATTTTCAAGAGGTACATTATGAATTTTATGATCCAATCACTGAATGGCTGGAACAAACTTACCTAGAAAGATCGGTAGCAAACAACAAGTTTCAATCTTTCCTTGCGCTTGTTAAAGAGTTCAGTGTAGATGAAGACACATCCGCCAGAAGCTTCCAAGGTTTGTTGAAAAATGGTATTCATTGAAAAGGTAAGCATGTGGATTGGATGAAAGTAGTGGTCGTGATACACCTTTCTTGCCACAGGAAATACCTTCCTTTTTTTGTGCAAGTTTTTCAAGTTTTTATATCTTCTCTTGCACATCACTTTTTATTTGTTTTAATTGTTCATATCTTTGTGGATGCAGGTTGGGAACAACTATGGTGGCTTCACTGGAAATTTCATTATACGTGACCCCAACCTTCTAGCTGTTAGGTTAGGAGTAGGATTAGCTGCATCCTAGTGTTCCCTTTCTTTCACTCATTTTGCACTTGTTCCCTGTAGTGTTTCCTCATTTTCTTATTCTGATTCTACACCATGTTCACTTTATCCATTTTGTTCTCTTGTCTTCTGGTTGTGTTTCCTTGTTACATGTTTTCTTTCTTTTCATCTTGTTTTTCTTTCTTGTTGAGTTTTTCCTTTGTTGTCATCATGCGAATAAGTGTTGTGCTTGGACATGTTTTGGCTTCTTAGTATGTGTGTGGACGAACTATAAAGAGCCTTGTGACACTTCAACATTTGGCTAGCCATCTTCCTGTCTTCCTTGTGTTGGTTACATCTTTTGGCCGATGAAGTTCTGATGGAAAATGTGATCCATCTGTAAGGAGAGTTTTGGTCCAACCACGAACCCATGAATAGTCCATAAACCTCATGTCTATACTCAGTGTTTTCTTCTTTGGTGTTCTTAAGCTTATCCGACTAGTAGAAACAGAGAAGGGGAAAATCTAAATTAGCAAACCTAAATCATAGGTCTTTATATGATTCTCTGAAGGAACAACCTGTTATTCTCCTAATAAGTTGGGAGCCCTCTTCTGCCCCAAAATAAATAAGTGTTGATGCACAATTATTTTTAAATAAATAAATAAATGTGAAAGAAGAGAGAGGCTTCCTGTGTAGAGAGGTGAAGCAAGCAACTCCGTCGTGGTATTGTTCGGGCACACTGGCAGCAGAGTAATGTTTGTGTTCCTACATGACTCCACCAGGGTACTGTCCATACCTACTAGCAATGGAGCAACACCAGAGATGAAAAATTATACTCTAAAAATTTTAAGCTCACAAGCTACACTACCCTTCCCAACTCGAAACATTGTGATTATGCTGAATATTATGTTGTGTTCAACTAAGAAGATATGGAGGAGCCCATGTTTGTTCGTGAGGCAAGTGGGACTGATAAATTAATTTTCATGATGAATCAATACTCCTTGAAGAACCAAGGCCCTGCACGAAAGAATTAACCAAAACAGAGAAGCTATATTCTAGCAGTGTGTTGCCATGTTTTGTAGCAGCTACATCACCCTCCAAAATTTTGGCCTACACTCAAATTTTGGAAGTTACTGTGGATCTTGTGATCGATGGTTCCTTAGTCACTTATTCGCTAGCTTATGAATTCAATCTCCTTTCTTGGATATCAAGATTCACTCACACTTTTATCTTTATATAGCAAGTGTCGTCCTTGAGCATGTGAATTATTGCTTGTCATGCAAAGGGTAGTTTTGGTTTGTTTCAAGGGGAAAACTTTATGAAAATGAGTTACTCTCATCATATAGAGATGTTTCACACTCATTTCCAAAGTTCCACACACTATTACACGTGTTGTCGTTGTCCTCACAAAGTCTATCATTGGTTGCACACTTGTCCCAAGTTGCCATAAAGGTTGTTGCATTAAGGCAAGTATGTTTTCATATGTTCTGGATGATCTATGTTATGTTACCAAGTGTCCAAGTGTTTGGTCATAGTCAAGTTCCATTAATGTTCACATCAGTTCCACTGATCCCACACTTAGCCAAATTTCGGAGGATTCCTATTAACCTAGCCTCATCTAAGCTTTCTAAACTACGCACTTCACATCTTCAACCTTCAACCTTTTCCTTTGTCTATTAGAACTACGTAATGCACAGAATCCCAGCCTTCCTTAGCACAAAACTACGCAGATGCTTTCTCAAGTGTCTTCCCTCAGTTGGAGCTCACTACCTCCAAAAACTACGCAGTATTATCTCTCAAGCCTCCCAGATGCTCAGTCCCCCTTGCCTCCTGAAACTACATAGTTTGTCCTCCCAGGGCCCCATCTCTGATCCGAATTGGATCCATAAAGAGTAATTAACAGAGCCATGGTTGTACCAGGTTAGGACAGACTTCAAAGAATTTACAACAACGATCAAAAACACCGCTAAACCAATGGCAATGGCAACAAGCGTGGAACGACAAGGACCTCGGTCAAAGTGCGCAGACCAAGGCCCATGGAGATTGCGCGGGAGGCGAAATTAGCCCCTGGGAGGCCCAGATCGGGAAACATAGGAGGTTTTTGATTTGTGATTCGCTAGGCAAAAACCCTCAAAATGGGGAAGTCCCAAGCACTCGGTCATGTGGGAGCCAGAAAACCATGGGAAAAAAAGGCTAGCCACTAAAGGCGGGACCCGCTCCAAAACTGGAAGTATTGATCGGGGGCATCCATGGGCGGTAAGCAGTTTTGATGAAAAAGGAGCGATCCCACTCAGCGCCTGACGCGTGGCAAGCGGAGGAGAGATAAAACCGTCTTTCATCGCGCACTAATGGTCGAGCTAATCAACTGCATGGGACGAGTGAACGATGTCGAATCTAGGGGCTCCAGATCTAATGGCTGAGATCGCGCCTAATTGAGAAGCCGGATTTAACGAGGGATTAAGCCGTGATGTGAAAGAATTTGAAGTCCAAATTGACTGCCACGGTGGCAAAAGACTCATTCCATGATGTAACCAAAGAATTGAACCGACGACACAGGCTGGCACAGTTCGCATGAGGACAAGTGGCCATCCCTGAGAGCTTGATGATGACGTTGAGAACACGGAACTCTAAGCATAGCTACAAGCGAGCGATCTGACGAAGGTGGAAGAGGAACCGAATTTCCATGAGCCCGAATGGCTTAAAAGCCATGAATAGAAAACAGAGAAAAACAACAAAGGCAGAAGAATCGGGAACCTAGAGAGGAACACCAAAGACAGAAGACAGAGAAGAGAAAGAATCAATGAAGCAAAAAGCAGAAAGAAGATAGAGGGCCGAGCTGACCAAAAGGTAGCGTCGAGCACCAGAGAGCTTGAGAGATTCAAGCCATCCCTGAGAGGATCTGTCAGACCAAAGAGGTCAAAATGCTGGTAAGGAAGAGAGTCTGTGTACTCTAGTGGTTTGGGGAATCCAAGAACCACCCTGCCAAGCCAATCTGTTTCAGAAGACTCATATTGAGCTCCTTCATTATAATTCTCTACTTTAAGACAGAATAAAAGAAGGCCACCACTAAGATTTGGACCAAAGATGTAGCCTTAGAGGATAGGGTGACCTTATTAATTGCTTGTGTTCTTGTCTTTTCTTACTGTATTTCTCTACTATTTTCCATTTTAAGTGTCTGTGTATTTGCAATCTGATCGATCCGTTGCTTAAATAACATAGACACACACACCAACATATGAGTTTGTAATAGCTTCATTTAATAAATTCTTAACTGAGATCACGCATAGGGTGATTATCAGATCAAGTTGTATCAGAGCTCTAGGCTGTAAGGTTAGACAAGCTTGTGTTGGTTTAGCTGTTGAATGCTCACTAGATCAAAGCTCAAATTAGGAGAAGGAGAGTTGGTCGAAACTAATCCTAAAATTGGGAGAGTCTATCCTCCGAAGACAATGTCAGAGGAAGGTTCTGTGGGGCCAGACCCTCAATTCATAGAGAGTTTCCTAGCTATAAAGTCTATGGTAGAAGAAATGTATAGGGACTTTAGAAAGCATAAGGATGAAGATTCATCAGGTTCTAAACAAGACAAAGAAGAATATGAGTCTCATTCCCATGGCCACTCAAAAGGAAAAGGGAAAGAGGAAAACTTTCTCACACCTCCTAATAGCCCTGTGCATAATAAGAAAGCATCTTTGATTAAGCTAGATGTTAAGTTTGACTTGCCTATATATGATGGAGAGCTAAATGTTGAAATGTTGGACAATTGGATTAGACAAATTGATGTGTATTGCAGAGTGTAGAACATCGATTCAGACAAGAGTAAAATTTAGCTGGCAAGCCTATGCCTAAGAGGCACTACCTTGGTTTGGTGGGAAGGCAGAACCCAAGCTGACATGAAAAGACATGATAAGACCATCTCTATCTGGAGTGACTTTGTTTATGCAATTAAGAAGCAGTTCTATCCATTGGCCTACATGCAACAAGCCATGATGAGTTGGCAAACTCTTTGGCAGTTGAAAGGGCAAAGTGTGCAAGGGTACACTCAAGAATTTAGAAAGAGAGCATTGATTCTAGGGATCTCATTAGACTCAACAGAGACTCTTTTGAAGTACATTGGTGGTCTACACAGCTACATGAGGCATACCATCCTCATGTTTAATCCCACTAGTATAGATGAGGTATCTGTACAAGCTACTCATCTAGAGGCTAGAGGAAAGAATGGAAATCCAGAAGTTAGGGGACCATCCCAACCCACTCCAAGCAAGAGAAAGGAGAAAAGAAAGCAGAAGTGGAAAGCAAGGAAGGCTAACACTGCACAAAAAGGCAAAGCTTCATGCACTCACTATAAAAAGGATGGGCATGATGATGAGCACTGTTGGATTCTGCATCCAGAGCTAAGACCTAAGAAGTCCGAGGGCAAGAAGAAGAAGATTGTTGTAGCTATTCAGAAAGATTTGGGGTCAGACTCAGGAGATGAAACAATCATTGCAGCCACAAGTATAAGAGGTAAGAATTCTGAAGCATCTGCTAGTAATTCTGCTCAATCTATTATTGATGAAGAACATGAGAGAAAAAGACATGAGCTTTTCCATATTCGAGTTATTTCCAAACATCAAAAGATTGATACTTTGTTTGATAGTGGCTCACAAGTAAATTTTATTTCGGAAGCAATTATAAAGAAATTGGGATTAGCAACTACACCTCACAAGAAACCATACCCATTAGGATGGTTGAATGATAAAGCACAACTACAAGTGACTAGAAAATGCAAACTCAAGTTTTCTTTTGGGTCAACATTTGTAGATGAGGTTGAGTTAGACATAATTCCTTTGGATATATGTGGAATTATTTTAGGAAGTCCTTACTTGTATTATAGAAAAGCTGTTTTCTATAAAGCTGAGAACAAGTATATGCTTGTTAAAGATGGAATCGAATACTTTGTGAGAGCTCACAAGCTCAAGAATAATTATACTCTCGTAAACTCAAGGCAGATGAAAAGAATGATAAATTCATGCAAACAATTCTTACTAATGTTTAAAGGAAAAAAAATCTGATAAAACCAATGTATTTTAGGGTTGTAATGCTAAGCAGCAAGCTAATATAGAAAATATTGTTTTAGAGTATGATGTCCTATTTCAGGAACCTAAAGGTCTGCCACCCAAAAAGGAAATAGTACATGATATTATTTTGCAGCAAGATGTTCCATTGCCTAACATTGGAATGTCCAGGTTGTCTGCTTTATAGAATGTTGAAATCAAGAAGCAGGTGCAGGAGTTGCTCGAGAAATGGTTCATCAGACCTAGCACATCACCATGTGGGTCACCAATCATTTTGGTGAGAAAGAAAGATGGCTCGTGGAGAATGTGCATTGACTATCGAGCACTGAATAAGATAACAATAAAAAATCGTTATCCCCTTCCTCGCATAGATGATCTTTTAGATCAATTAAAGGAAGTTGTTTATTTCACCAAGTTGGATTTTCACATTGGATACCATCAAGTCAGAGTTGCAGAGCAAGATGCATGGAAGACTACTTTCAAAATAAAGTAGGGATTGTATGAGTGGCTGGTTATGCCTTTTGGCTTGACCAATGCCCCTGCTACTTTCATGAGATTAATGAATGGTGTACTCAGACCTTTTCTTGATGATTTCGTTATTGTGTATCTGGATGACATTCTGATTTTTAGTCAAATGTGGGAAGAACACTTAAAGCATGTTAAGTAGACATTAGATGTTTTGAAAAGAGAAAATTTTTATGTTAAACTCTCAAAATGTGAATTTGGCAAAATATCTCTAAATTATTTGGGTGATATAGTAGGGGGTGGTGAACTGAAAATAGATCCCTCTAAAGTGGCAGTCATTGTAAACTGGCCTAAACCCAAGTCTGCTACAAAAGTGAGAAGCTTCTTAGGAGCAGCAAAATATTGGAGGAAGTTCATCTCTAACTTTTCCTCAATTGCAACTCCCTTACATGCTTTGACAGGATTGAACAAGGTGTTTCAGTGGGGAGGCAAACATCATAAAGCCTTTGACACCTTGAAAGAAAAGATTAGTACAACACTTGTACTAGCACTGCCTGATCTACAAAGACCATTTGAGATCCAAATAGATGCCAATGACTATGCCATGGGAGCAACGTTGACACAACATGGTAAACCCATATGTTATCATTCTGAGAATTTTAATCCTATAGTAGTTAACTATCCTACATATGATAAAGAATTGTATGCGTTAGTTCAGAGTGTGAAAAAGTGGAAACATTATTTAGTGGGCAAAGAGACAGTAATACATACTGATCATCAACCACTTCAATATCTACACTCCCAAACTGAGTTGTAGCAGTCGAGACATTACAGGTGGATGGGTTTTCTACAACAGTTTCATTTGGTCATCAGATATAAAAAGGGCATACACAACAAAGTTGCAAACATGTTATCTAGACCTATTATAAATGCATCTACTATACTTAATCATAATTCTGTACTACATGAAAGCTACATTGAACAATATGCTCAAGATATAGATTTTAAAGATGTATATGCAACTTTGAGTCAAGGAAAAAAGGTAGAAGAATTGGATTATCATGTGAAGGACCGACTCTTATATCATTGTGGGAAACTCTACATTGCACAAACAGAGAGAGTAAAGATAATTAGAGAGGCACACAAATGAATGAGACCGTTTCTAGATATGTAAAAGGGTGTACTATGTGTGCTAAAAGCAAGCCCAACAATAGAAAACTAGGCTTGTACACTCCATTACCAGTTCCTTCTCACCCTTGGGAAAGTGTTTCCATGGATTTTGTTGGAGGATTGCCTAAATCTAGGAAAGGTCATGATTATCTGTATGTGGTTGTGGATAGGTTCAGCAAAATGTGTATTTTGATACCATGTAATAAACAGATTACAGCTGAATAAACTTCAAAATTATTCTTTGAACATGTATGGATTCATTTTGGATTACGCACTTCTATTGTATCTGATCGAGACACTTGATTTATGGGGAAGTTTTGGTCAAGTCTGTGGGAGCTGATGGACAGCCAACTGAAGAAAGCACAACTTTTCATCCACAAACCAATGGCTAGACAGAAGTCGTTAACAGGACAGTGATCCAGTTACTCAGAGGATATTTTAACAAACATCCTGAGCTTTGAGATGAACACTTATGTTATGTGCAGCATACTTACAACATATCAAAACAATCTTCTACACAGAGATCTCCTTTTGAGACCTATTTTGGTTTCATACCAAGGTCTCCCTTGGATTTTGTCTTTGATAAAGGTACCACAGTTGATGGACCCAATGATGTGGACAAGGAAACTAGGTTCGTTGAACAGATCCAGGAGATCTACCAAGCAGTACAGGAATAGCTGGAGAAGAGCCAAGCCAAATACAAGGCAAGGCATGACAAGCATCGGATGGAGCATAGTTTTCAAGTTGGAGACTAGGTCTGGCTGTATATCAGCAAGGACAGGATGCAAGGTGAAGGTAAAAAGCTAAAGCCTATCAGGTATGGACCTTTTAGGATACTTGAGAAGATTGGTGAAAATGCTTTTCTCCTTGATCTACTAGCTTACATGCACATCTACTCAGTCATAAATGTAGATTGCTTGAGATTGTTTGAACCTTCAATGATTGAGGATCCTGAAGAGAAAAGTCAATTGCCTTCCATTCATGACCTGCTACCTGAATACCTGAACGAATTGCAAGAAGACACAGTCTTGGACAAGAAGGTAAGGACAATGTGTAGAGGAGATGTTGAGTACCTCAGAATTGGACTCAAAGGTTTGAAGCCAAGCAGTTCAAAGTGGATTGAGTTTGGGCAAGTGAGACAACAATACCCTCACTTAGTCGATGCTTGAAATTAAAACCAAATTTTAGTGGTCCAAAAGCTTTTCAGTGGGAAGGTTGTGATTCGAATTGGATCCATAAATAGTAATTAACAGAGCCATGGCTATACCAGGTCGAGACAGACTTCAAAGAATTTACAACAATGATCAAAAACACCTCTAAACCAGTGCCAATGGTAGCCAACGTGGAACAATGAGGACCTCGGTCAAAGCGCGTAGACCGAGGCCCATGGAGACTATGCGGGAGGTGAAATTAGCCCCTAGGAGGCCCAAATCGAGAAACATAGGACGTTTTTGATGCACGATTAGCGCTTAGCGAAAAACCTCAAAATGGGGAAGCCCCGGGCACTCAGTCGTGTGGGAGACGGAAAACCATGGGAAAAAAGGCTAAGCGCTAAAGGCGGGACCCGCTCCAAAACCGACAGTATTGGTCGTGGGAATCCATGGGTGGTAAGTAGTGTTGATGAAAAAGGAGCGATTCCACTCAGCGCTCGACGTGTGGCAGGAGAGAGAAAACCGCCGCTCATCGCGCGCTAACGGTCGAGCTAGTCAACCACGCTGGACGAGTGAATGATGTTGGATTTGGGGGCTCCAGATATAATGGTTGAGATCGCGCCCAATGGAGAAGCCGGATTTAATGACGGATTAAGCCGCGATGTGAAAGAATTTGAAGTCTGGATTGACCACCACTGTGGCAAAAGAATCATTCCACGACATAACCGAAGAATTGAACCGACAGCGCAGGATGGCGTAGTTCGCAGGAGGACAAGTGGCCATCCCTGAGAGCCTGATGATGACGTTGAGAATGGGAACTCCAAGCGCAGCTGCAATCTGGCGATCTGACGAAGGTGGAAGAGGAACCGAATCACCATGAGCCTGAATGGCTTAAAAGCCATGAATAGAAAATAAAGAAAAACACCAAAGACGAAAGAATCGGGAACCCAGAGAGGAACACCAAAGACAAAAGACAGAGAAGAGAGAGAACCAGTGAAGCAAAAAGAAGAAAGAAGATAGAGGGCTGAGCTGACCAAAGGCAGTGTTGAGCACCAGAGATCTTGAGAGATTCAAGCCATCCCTGAGAGGATCTGTCAGACCAGAGAGGTCAAAGAGCTGGTAAGGAAGAGAGTCTGTGTACTCCAGTGGTTTGGGGAATCCAAGAACCACCCTGCCAAGCCAATCTGTTTCAGGAGACTCATATTGAGCTCCTTCATTGTAATTCTCTGCTTCAAGACACAATAAAAGAAGGCCACCACTGAGAGCTGGACCAGAGATGTAGCCCTGGAGGATAGGGTGAGCTCCTTATTAATTTCTTGTGTTATTGTCTTTGCTTACTGTATTTCTCTATTGTTTTCCATTTTAAGTGTCTGTGTGTTTGCAATCTGATCGATTCGTTGCTTAAATAACATAGACACACACACACCAAAATATGAGTCTGTAATACCTTCATTTAATAAATTCTTAACTAAGATCACTCATAGGGTGATTATTAGATCAATCTCACAACAATCACTTCCTTCTTGAACTGCGTAATTTTGTCCCTTAGTGGGCATTGCAATTTTTTTTTTCCTCAGTGGGCACTATGAAATATTATCCCTTTGTCAAGCTCAGTCACTTAGCCTCCCCCCTTTACTTGATACCAGTTTTGGCTCAATCAATGGATTATCATGCGACATCTTATATTAGGGGTTTATCAGACTGATGTCATCTTTTCATGAGTAAGTTGTAGATGCAGGTACTCTCTTTCACTATGACAAGATGATGAAGAAAGAGATGAAGAAGGAGGACATGATAGATGACACTTAAGGAGCTAAGGAGAAAAGATAATCATCATATAAGAAGACCAAGGAACCTTGGGGTATGATAGAAGATCAAAGATCAAGACCGCATGAATGCTCCATCTAATTCATAACCCTTTGTAGGGTATGGTCACAAACACTGAAAGTCATTCCATGTGTTTTCGCTAAGTGTTTTGCTCCCTTTCACAATATAGGCAAGATGTCATCTTTTTGCATGCTTGCCATCGCACTTTATGCATAAGCTTATTTTGGTGGTTTCACGGGATCATCTTTGTGTTTATGATTTCTCCCAACCATGTAAGCACATGTTAGACTCATTCACAAAGTTTTGAACGTTGATACACAAGTGGCATCACGATTGTAATAAAGTATACTCTGGGTGTCACACTTGTTGTAATTGGTCATGAAGCAGGCACACACAAGTGAAAGTGTTATTCATGTGTCATGTGTGGTCAATGTTGTTGAGTCATTGAGTATTCTAAGTGTTAGGACACATTCCAAGCTTCATCACTTCACTTGTTAGTCTCACTGGTCCAATACTTATCCTTCTTCGAAGAAGCTCCCTGACCCTTCAGCTTGGCTTCACCCAACCTTCCCGGGCTGTGCATTGTGCAGTTCCAGTCAGTAGACTGTGACCTTAACCCTTGGATCTGTGCAATGTGCAGTTCCTATCCCCCAGGGCTACTGCACTGCGAAATTCCTAAGCCCAAGACCCAACCTTCCCTTCTAGAATTGTGGAATCCTTTCAGTCATCCTTCCATTCCAGAATTGCACACAAGGTACCTTCAGTGGTCCTCCCCTCATCTTGACCCACTGTCTCCTAGAACTATGCAAAAATCTTCCACAATGGCCCCTCCTTTCAGCTAGACTCGCTCATCTCCAAATCTGCGTAGAAGACAACTTCTGAGCCTAGCTTGGATTGCACATTGTGCAATTCCAGGCCTCAATCCTCGACCCTAGATGTTGGGACTTCACAATGCGTAGTCATTGCACCTCCCTCTCTTTCTTAACACTTAATTATGGATCAGTCTTTGAAGCTGAATGCACCATCTTAGGCTAGGAGGTTTTCAGGATGATGTCATCTTGTTATAAATGAATTGTAGATACAGGAACCTGGAAAGATGACGAAGAATGAGATGAATGTGGAAGACATGCAAAGGACATTCTTGTAGATAAGCTTGCAAGCTGATCTATCAAGAAAAATTAAAGAGACACCAATTCACGACCACATCTCAAGACTTGAGATCATGAGGAGGTGGAAGACAAGGGTATTCTCAAGACGACATCACTCACAACAACAATAGTGGTCTGACACTGCCACAACATCCAAGCAATTTATATCAGTAGTGCCATGTCATGTCTTGTCATGATCTATCATATGTCACATCATCATTATGGACCATGTATACTATATTCAAATTTAATGTAAAGTGGAAGTCCAAAGGACACACATGAATATGGAGAGTCATGTAAGTTGCAAAGTCATAGGAAGTTAAACAGTCATGAGGGTAGTCAAAGAGTCACAAAGGGGAAGCATCACCCCTTGGTTATATATACCCCCTCATTGTATGAGCAAAGGACTTTTCACCTTGTCTCCTCCCGCAAGGCATTAGAGAGATCATCTAGTTCTTTGAGGAACAAGGAGTGGCTCCAATGTCCCATTATTGGGGCTAGTGATGTACATTGTAAACATATGTCTTGGAACTTTTTCTTAATAACATAGGCCTTTTAAGGTCAGCACGTTCTTCATGCATGGACTATGAATGTTTGTAAGACTATTCTATGGATGTTTGTGTTTCATGTTTACTTTCACATGTACTAATATAGTTGAACTATTTCGATTATTTTAGTGCCTATATTATTGATAATGTGTTGTGATGGTTGTTATTGTTTTCCCATCCTTGTGGACTATTCCATGGGATACTAGACATATATTTCCATGTTTGTTGGTTGTAAGGACCGTCGCATCTGCTGTGGACTATTCCACTGGATTTTAGACGGACCCTTCTAGTTCATGTGTGTCTCTTCTTGGGTGGTACTATTACCTCTCACTTAGAGGCTCACTTTTCTACCCCCTTTGCAATAGAAGAATCTTGACACAATTACAACTACACACTCACCAAGCACACCTCCCTTTATTTTTGAAGACACCATTGCATCACTCTCCTGTGCTAACAACTAGAAATAAGGCAAATATTTAAGGATTTGGCAACCAA
This sequence comes from Pinus taeda, assembly GCA_000404065.3. Taxonomy (NCBI): domain Eukaryota; kingdom Viridiplantae; phylum Streptophyta; class Pinopsida; order Pinales; family Pinaceae; genus Pinus; species Pinus taeda. Next base: position 71,659 of record APFE030271531.1, on the reverse strand, counting down.
GCCTTTATACCAGATGGGACTCTTACACTAAACGATGTGAGGTATGATTGGGACTTCATATCAGGTAGATCCCGTTGGTTGACGTATTTCTAGCACTATCAACAAACTCCTAAAATAGGGATTTATAGGTCTCAATTTTGGATGGAGAAAAAGACACACTAATGTGTATATTTTCAACAATTCTCGGTTTAACACAAATATCAATAGGTATCATCTCTTCGATATTCAAGAGATTCTTCTCATAATCGAATTCGTGGATAGAAACGAAACTTGTAAAAGACTCTACGACATTGGGTAGATACACATCATTGAGATTATCGTCAATAGAATCTGGTAAGGAGGAACAATTGTTATGATTGTCCCACGACACATCGTCTAGCATCATGATCTCCATGATGCTTTCATCGGTAGAGAATACATGAGATAATGGATCAAAAGACGTGCCATAATCCAATGATCAATCAACCCAATTTATCGAAGAGAAAGTATCACCCGCACAAGCTGAATAGATATCTTCGTAATCAAGTTCCGTGGGGATAAGCAGCATTCGGTCACTAAAACTATGGATGCTAGTTTCATCTAGTACAATCCATGGATTGGTCAAGATAGTAGAAGATGATATCATATTGATATAAGCAACAGAAGATGAGTTTTCGAGGAGAGGAGGAGGAAGCGAAAAGGTTCCCATGAGGAAGGAATCCTTCAATTGTCGAACCCCGACATGATGATAAGAATTCAGGGTTTCCCCTACGAGCGAGACACTTCTAGTAACATGAAAATCATAGGTGAAAAAGGTGAGTTGGTTAATGCCCACAATCTTGCCCTTATGAGATAAGGTGTTCATATGGAAATAAGTCTAAATGACTGCATACATAGTGTAAACCCACGCGCGACCCATTAGAATATTATAATTGAGAGGTTCGTCAATAACTTCCACTTCTATGGATACAATTTTCCGCCCTAATTTTACTTGTAATGAATTCAAAATACGACAAGGCTTATATGCTCTCCCATCAAAAGATTTCAATTTGGTAGGTGACTGACTTAGCTAAGGTGAACCAATCACTTCCTAGCAAGACATAGGCATGATGCAGGTCGAGGCTCCCTTGTCCACAATAGAACGATGAATGTTCTCACCGCGGATGATGACTTGAATGGTAAAGACCAACTGTGTTGGAAGGTGAGGGGTATAGTTTTCATGATTGAAAAAAAAATTAGGATGGAATTCAAAGGATCCACACATCCGATAGCTGAAAGCAAAGACTTTTTTTGGTGTGGGGCTTTTTTTCAACACCTCGAGGGTCAACATAGTTTATGGATACTGAGCCAAATCCTCAACTACGTTATAATTTTGAGCAGCCTTGGCAGGAGGGTTGAAAGAAAACTTATGAACAACGTGCTTTAGAGGCTTTCTAATTAACTCCATAGGAATCGCGGGCAGAGGTTGATCGACTGGGGGTGATTCTAAACTCGTAGGTTGATTAGTAGCCTAACCGTTTGGAGGATTCACATTACCATAGTCCTTGTTTCGAGTAGATATGTTATGTGATATTTATGACTGCGAACATGAATATCTCCCCTAGGTTTAGTGGCTAATCTAACACAACAGAATGACAAAGGACCCAATGTTTTCCTTAAAGTAAGTAGATGAGGAGAATAAACCTACTTGGAATTTGTCGTATGTTTCACTCCTTTGGCTTGAATTCTCCAATCCTAGCTCCAACTTCCAAAATTAGAACCTACACAACCAAACAACACAAGCCAAGAAACTACAAGATCTATGTAGCATCATCTATCTACTTTATTCATTGTATCAACATGGTATTGAAATGTATGAAATAACAAAATCACATATAGGAAAACAAAAGAACCCTTTGTATTGATATAAATGGAGTGAGTTACAACCATAAATAGTTTTCGATCTTGTAGAAGAGCTCCTCCAAGTTGTTGACTTGTCTTTCCTTTGTCACAAAGTGTACCTCCAATCACCCTAAATGTATGAAAGAATCACTTTCACAACAACAACATAAGGGTATAATCACTCTCCAAAAAAAACCTCTTGCATTGATATGAAATTGATAAAGGTATTACAGAATTATGTGTGGAGTTGTCTATGTTAGTGCAATGGATCAATAAGTTTGCGAATAACACGAGCACTTAAACAATTATAAAAACACAATTAGATCCATCACAAGAAAATTGATAAAGGAGTTCACTAGACCTCTTGGCTACGTCTCTTGGTCCTAGCTTCCAGTGTTTACCTCTTTATTATGTCTTCAAATGGTTGTTATAGGTGTGAGCTCAAAAACAAAGTCTCAACACAGAAATGGAACTCACTGTTATGTTCCGCTTGAAACTTCGAATCAAAATGAGCATACACACGACTGTATTGGTCACCCTGACCTCCAGACCCCCTGGAATGGTTCACAATGCACTCCTCTGAACACCCTTTGTCAAATTTCATGTGTTATGGTGTTTATATAACACGTTTTAGTTACAAATTGCAATAAATGTGAAACAAATATGTTTATAATAGAAACAGGCTATAAACGAAAGGACTGGCGTGCACGGGTGGACCCCGACCATTCGGCCTTTCCCCGACACTAATCTCAAGAACAAACCATTTGAAGGTTATCACATCCCACTCTTCAACTGATCCAGACAACTGCACAATTGATTTGTCCTTTGCCATCTGATGGTTGTCATACGGTTTCGCACTCCAACTAGCACGTTCACTATTTCTCCAAAGGCACGCGATAAAGTGATTTTTGGGAGGCTACGTGTTGAGCGCTAAGTGGAATTGTGTGCTCCCAGTCTAAAACCGCTTCCTACCTTAAGGGCACACAATAAAACGTTTACCACCCTCCTATCAGAACTCAAAGAGTTTAGCTCTTTTTTCATAGTTTTATCGCGTCCATTTTCCCAGATAACTTTCTTGCATGTTTCGACGTGATATGCATCGATATCCTTTGGTCAAATGATCTCCACTCTTAACTGTTGTTCCTCATCGCTTGAGGTATGAATCAATCTTTGATTCCCACATCATCTTCTGCGCTGACATCATCAAGAACCTGTGACTCTTTCCTCGGTTCCCACATGTCCTGCTAATGTAGGATTTGACTCTTTAACCTGAATCTTTGATTATCTCTAATTTCCTTGTTCGAACTTGGATTTACATGCGGTTTGCACCATTGACTTCGTATTCACGATCCCTTCAACATTTTTCCATTTCACCTGTATTTGAAGACTTTTGATCTGGAGGCTATGCTAAATCCATTTTGGATCACTCCTCCCCACTGCAAGCTTTTGGTCCACCAAAAGTTGGTTTTAGCTATCGAGGTGAGGATAAATTTCCTTCACTTTTCTAATCTCTATCCATCGTGATTTAATTGGATTTGTACCATCGAGTCCAACTCGCAGGAACTCAACATCCCCTCGTCGTGGAGTTCTTATCCTTCTATCAAGAACTGTGTCCTCCTATAACTCATTGAGATACTCAGGCAACAGATCCTCAATGGAATGCAACTGACCATTCTCCTCGAGATCTTCAATCAATGAAGGTTCATACAACCTCAAGTTTTCAACATTAATGACTGAATAGATTTTCATATAAGCTGGTAGATCAAGGTGGAAAGCATTTTCACCAATTTTATCAAGTATTTTGAAAGGTCCATATCTAATTGGTTTTAACTTTTTACCTTCTCCTTGCAGTCTTTCTTTGTTGATGTACAACCAGACTTGATCACCAACTTGAAAACTATGCTCAACCCAATGCTTGTCATGTTGCGCCTTATACTTGGCTTGACTTCTTTCTAGTTGTTCCTATACTACCTCATGAATTTCTTGGATTTGTTCAATGAACTTGGTTGCTTTGTCCACATCACTATGTCCATCAATTGCTATGTCGTTACTAAAGACAAAATCCAAGGGAGACTTTGGTATAAAACCAAAACAAGTCTCAAAAGGAGATCTCTGAGTAGAAGAATGTTTTGCACGATTGTAAGCATGTTGCACATAACACAAATGCTCATTCCAAAGTTTGGGATGCTCGCTGCAATATCCTCGAAGCAACTATATCACTATCCTACTGAACACTTCTGTTTGACCATCTATTTGTGGATGAAACGTTGTGATCTTCTTTAACCTTGTGTCCATTAACTCCCATAGACCTTACCAAAATTTCCCAACAAATCAAGAATCTCAATCAGATACAATAGAAGTGGGTAACCCAAAATGAACCCATACATTTTGAAAGAACAACTTTGCAGTTTGTTCAATTGTGACCTGTTTATTACAAGGTATCAAAATACACATCTTGTTGAACCTATCCACAACTACATACAAATAATCATGACCTTTTCTAGACTTTGGCAATCCCTCAACAAAATCCATGGAAACACTTTCCCAAGGACGAGAAGGAATTGGAAGTGGAGTATACAAGCCCAATTTTCTATTACTTTGCTTGCTTGTAGTACACACAGTACATCCTTTGATATATCTAGAAACGGTTTCATGCATTCATGGCCAATAAGAAAACCTTTGCAATTGTGCAACTGTTTTACTTACACCAAAATGACCTGATATGAGAGAAGTATGTGCTTCTCGAATTATGTTAACTCTTTCAGTTTTTGGGATGGATAACTTTCCCACATGATATAAGAGTTTGTCCTTTATATAATAATCCAATTCTTCTACTTGCTTGCCATGACTTAAAGTTACATATACATCCTTAAAATCTGTAGCTTGAGCAACTTTCATGAATTACTGAATTGTGCTTAAGTATAGTGGATGCATTTATGATTGGTCTTGTTAACATGTCTGCAACCTTATTATGTATTCCCTTCTTATATCGGATAACAAGATGAAATTGTTGTAGAAAACCCATCCACCTGTAATGTCTGGATTGTTGCAATTTAGTTTGTGAGTGTAGATATTGAAGTGGTTGATGATCTATGTGAATGATTGTTTCTTTACCCATTATATATTGTTTCCACTTTTTAACACTCTGAACTACTGCATACAATTCTTTATCATATGTGGGATAGTTAACTACTGTAGATGTAAATGTCTCAGAATGAAAGCATATAGGCTTCTTTTGCTACATCAACACTGCTCCCATGGCATAGTCACTTGCATCTGTCTCGATCTCAAATGGATGCTGAAGATCTGGCAATGCTAGTACTGGTGTTGTACTGATCCTTTTTTCAAGGTGTCGAAGGCTTTCTGCTGTTTGCCTCCCCACTGAAACACTTGTTTCACACTTGTAAAAACATGTAAAGGAGCTGCAATCAACGAAAAGTTACCAATACACTTTCTCCAATATTGTGCTGCCCTTAAGAAACTTCTAACTTCTGTAGCAAATTTGGGTTTAGGCCAGTTCACAATCAACCTTAGAGGGATCTATCTTCAATTCACCATCGCCTACAATATAACACAAATAATTCAAAGATGTCTTGCTAAATTCACATTTTGACAGTTTCACATAGATATTTTCTCTTTTTAAAACATCTAAAACCCGGTTTACATGCTTTACATCTTAATACCATGTCTTACTAAAAACAAGAATATCATCTAAGTAGACTATTACAAAATCATCAATAAATGGTCTAAATACATCATTCATGACTCACATAAACATAACAGGAGCATTAGTTAAGCCAAAAGGCATAACCAAGCACTCATAAAATCCTTGCTTCGTCTTGAAACTAGTTTTCCATACATCCTATTCTGCAACTCTGATATGATGGTAGCCGCTTCACAAGTCTAATTTAGAAAAGTAAACTGCATCTTTTAATCGATCTAATAAAAATCATAATGAGGAAGAGGATAACGATTGTTTATTGTAATTTTATTTAGTGCTCTAAAATCAATGTACATTCTCCATGAACCGTCTTTCTTTCGCACCAATACAATTGGTGATCCGACGGTGATGTGCTTGGTCATATAAACCCTTTATCGAGCAACTCCTGTACTTGCTTCTTTATATCTGCATTCTCTAAAACTGATAACCTGTACATTCCAATATTAGGTAGTGGAGCATCTTGCTTTAAATAAATATCATGTGCTATCTCTTGCTTGGGTGGAAGCCCCTTAGTCTCTTTAAACAAAATATCATAATCGGAAACAAATTTAACTAGATCTGCTTTCTGTTTAGGATTACAGAGTTGGAATGCATCGGATTTATCAAGATCCTTTGCTTTTACAATCATTAGTAAAAATTGCTTACTTGAATTTACAATTCTTTTCACCTATCCTGAGTTTATGAGAGAGAAGTTATCATTAATTTTATGAGCTGTTAAAATATACTCAATTCCATCCTTTGTGAGTTGGTACTTATTTTCAGCTCGATAGAAGATAGCCTTTCTATCGTACAAGTATGGACTCCCTAAAACAATTCCACATATGTCCAATGGAACTATGTCTAACTCAACCTCTTCTACAAATGTTGACCCAATAGCAAAACAAAGTTTGCATTGTTTCGTAACTTGTAGCTTTGTTTTATCACACACCCAACCTAATGGATATGGCTTTTTATGAGGTTTTGTTTCTAGACCCAACTTCTTTACAATTTTTTTCAGAAATCAAATTTACATAGAGATATTCTTTGTCGACGCGTTTCGAACCAACCAATGTGGTTCATCGTCAGGACAAGTTGAATGAGCAGATCTTGCTATGCATTATAAATAGATTGGGCAGTATGTCCAATGACCAAAATTCCAGATTAGGTAACGGCTAAAACGAAAACAACTAGATTGACCAGGGAACGGTTAATTAGACTAGGAAGGGCATAATTTATTAAAAAAGTAAGTTCAATTATTAATTTCTTTATAAATGGACAATTTTATAATTGCAAATATATGTTAGAATAAGCAAGTTAATAAATCAGTCATATAGAATAGTTGATTATATTTTTATTAATAATAAGTTAATAATATTTTAAATAAATATAAGTTAAGGGACAATTAAATCTTAATATAAATTAAGAAAATAAATGAATAAATGAATTAGTTATCAAAGATGTTTATAAATATTAGTTCGTTGAATAAGATAAAAATAGAATAATCTATAAATAGTTATTTCCAATTTAAAATAAAAGCTAAAGGACCTATATTTATATATTAAATTAATAGATTAGT
>APFE030271531.1:40667-64035 GCA_000404065.3 Pinus taeda | reverse complement strand
TCTTATTATTATTATATTATTATTTTAATTCCAGAGATGAGAGAAATTAGGTAAGATTAATCAATTAGCAAATATTATCCCAAGAAATTTATTTGTTTAAATAAATTAATGGTTATTTAAAACTTAGAATGGTTTCTTTTGAATGAATAATGAATTAATAAATGAGTAATTTACGTTATATATATTAATAAATCTAATAATAATAAGATAATAGTATTATATTTCTAGAGATAAGAGAAATTAGGTTAGATGAATAAATGAGCTAATATTATCAAAAGTGATTTATTTGTTTAAATAACTTAATATAGATGATTATTCTAATATTAAATTATTAATGCTTGAATGACTTATTCATAATGAATAATTTAAGATATATAAATAATTATATATTCTTATTAAGTTATTACTTAAATAAATATGTTTTAATTAATGATGGTAAGCAGATTATAAGGGATAGTTTGACTAGTAAAGGAGGAATTAATTTAATTTATTTCTAGATATACTCTATATGTATATATATATATAAGCTATCATTAAGCCCATAGTTTTTTGGTAGCTATCACAAATAAAATATAAATAAGGTTAGACCCCAGAATACAACATAATTTAAATATATTAATAATAATAACCTAAAGAATCAAACACCTAAAACTGGAACAGGACCTTTATCAGAGATAAATTCTACATAAAAATAAAAGAGATAATGCTTCAGAAGAGGCTAATCATAAAAAGAGACCGGAGGACTCGAAAAACTAGGGAAGAACACAACGCTGCCAGCAATATGAGATAACAAGCTCGAAAGGACAAAACCACGCCCACCCAAAGAAAGCACCCAGGATGAACAGAGGGGGGGGGAGGAAGAGACCCTAAGACGACAGCGCAGGGATCCAACTTCTACTTACCTTCCACCCATCATCTCTGTTGAGATTGATGGGTCTTCGCTCAATTTCAATAGCTTCCCTTAACTTGCGATGATGAAACCGATCCACCTGGCAATGATTTGCCTCTCTATGCAGACATGATGCTTAGTCTTGTCCACATGCTCTGCTAAAGCTGAGGACTTTATTCTTCCATGCCTCAGGTCCGCTGCATGCTCACAAATTCTCTGCTGACTTACAAAAAAAAATCGCAGTCAAAGAGTATCCCTATAAAAATATTAGAGAAATTACAATATATATATATTTTTTTAACAGGAACGGTTATGGTGCTTTATATTAATCTTAGGCAAAATGCTAAATTCTGATTACACTTTGAGCTTCTTTGTCCTGCTGCATTTCTTTGCTGAAAATGAAGCTGCAGCTTACAATTTTCTTCCTAAGATAGACCCCTACTAAGATGGTTTCAACAATTTTCCCCCACTTGAAAATACAAACAAATTGGTTTAGGAGCAGGCAGTAAATCATGACAGCAGATTAATTACGGAATGGGCTCCCATGATTCTTCATCCTCTTTCTTTTTGGTCCTAGTAGAAAGAAGGACAACTTTATTGGCTTCGATGTCCGCCTTTTTATTGTGGATTCTTAGCACGTGGTAGTATTTCAGATCCTGAAAGCTTTTTTCCATATCTTTGGTCCTGATGATCAGCCTTGCAAGGTTGAGGTCCTGTACAAGGGTGTTGGAGATCATTGCATTTATAATGACTTGTGAGTCACCTATGACGATTGCTTCCTTTATGTCTAGATCTTTGAGGATCTTGAGACCTTGGAATAGGGCCAAGGTTTCAACTTGGATACTGGTAGTGTAATCTAGTCCCCAGGCATAGGAGTGAATTTTTTCCCTGGATTGGTTTAGGACAACACCTCCTGCACCTGCTTTGCCCGGATTTCCCTTAGCAGCTCTGTCAAAGAAAAGGAAGTGTCTTGCTTGCGCTTTTAGCCACTCTTGAAAGTCATTCTCAGAATTTCTTATTTGCCATTCTTTGAGGGTGGGGGCTTTTTTATCTGCTGGCTGAAATGGTAGTTCAAGCTGTGATCCCCAAGCTATGTCCTGCTGTCTGAGATTGCTGTCATCTTTTATATCTATTAGGCATTCCTTTATATGGCTTTTTATCTTGGCTTCCAGGGCTTTGTAATTCTGCTTTGTGTCTCTAAAGATTCTTTTGTTTCGCTCTATCCACAGCTGCCAACAGATGATTTTTGGGAGGACAGCCCAAGTTTCTTTGATAATTAGATTTTTGGGGGGAGGACCTGGGAATCTGTTTGACCATTCAGCGAAAAGATCGTAAGAGGAGCCAGGGACAGCGAAATTTGGATCTAAATCGTGAGTGAATTGGGACCAAATTTGCCTGGAGAAATTACATTCAAGCAACAGGTGATTTACAGTCTCAACGCTTTCATTACACAATGGGCACATGGAAGGACTGTGGAAGCCTTTTTTCTGCAGATTGTCATACGTTAATATTTTCCCGTGACAGAATGCCCAGGCAAAGAAATCGGCCTTGGGCCATGAGGGCTGACGCCAAACACTTTGCCACGGGGCTGGATTCTGAGGGACGTGGGGTTTCTCAATTAGTTTGGTGTACCCCTGAGCAACTGCATAGCCTTTGATGTTTCATCCCCAGCCCATCTCATCTCTCTTCTTCAAATGCGTGGGAGCCAGTCCTTGGAGGGCGTCTAACAGCGTGCGCCACTCAGCTTTTAGGTTCTCTGGCACATTTAATTGCTTCCAGCCTGCCCAAATCAGATTACTCTAGCAAGAAATATCCCACAGAGATTTCATTCCTTCTCTGTCCATCCAACATCGCAGCGAGTTGATGGAGGCTTTGGCTTCAATTGGCTATTTATTCATGACTCTGTCAGACCAGATATTGATTTTTTTACCGTTGCCTAGAATCCAGAAGGAGTGATCGATGATTAGAGATGCGACCTTGTCATAAATTTCGAGAAAAGTCGAGTTAGCCAGGCGGATCACATTTTTTAGGCATCTTAGTCTTGGTCCTCTGAAATATTTTTTCCAGATCACCTTTTGAGCCCAGCCAGGATTAGGGGCGATGATCCTCCACACTATTTTTGCAGCCATTGCTACATTTTGTTGACGAAGATTCTTAAAATTTAGGCCACCTTCCCATAGAGGCTTGGATATGGTATCCCAACTGACAAGAGGAATTTTTTTTTTTCATTTTGTTTCCCTCCTTTCCAAAAAAATCTCCTTATGTATTCCTCCATTCTGTTTAAGATAGATGCTGGAGCGAGGAGACCTGCAAACTGGAATAAGGGCAAGCTGTTAAGAACTGATTTAATTAGAACTGCTTTGCCTGCAGCATTCAGTCAGGAGTAACCCCAGGCTTGGGTCTTTGCCTTGAACTTTTCTAACTGTGGAAGCCAATCTTTGTTGGTAGATCTCTTTTGAGATATTGGAAGTCCCAGATATTTGAAGGTTGACCAGGTGGAGGAAGCTTCGAAACCCAAACATCTTGATATGGCAGATAGCAGCCTAGGCGATGTGTTCCAACTGAAAATATGGCATTTGATTTTGTTGACCACACTGCCTGAAGCTTCACTAAATTCGTCCAACACCTCTTTAAACTTTGTAGCAGAAGGAACAGAGGCAAGACCAAGCAACAATTTGTCATCTGCAAATAAAGCATGATTGATGTTTTTGATTCCTCTAGAAATGCGCAGTCCATTGATCTCTTGGTCCTGCAGCTTTTTATCAAGAAGGAAGCTGAGGGCTGAGGCCTGTATGACAAAGAGCAGGGGGGATAGAGGGCACCCCTGCCTGAGTCCTCTCGTGGCCTTAAAGAAGTCAGTGGCTCTTCCGTTAACGAGAGGAGCTATCCATGGCTCCGAAATGCAAGCCCGTATCCAATTAATGAAATTTGTACCAAAACCTAGCTTGCACATGACATTCAATAGAAAACTATGATTGACTCGATCAAAAGCATTTTCTAAATCAAGTTTGATCACCATACCTCGTTCTTTACGGAGTTGGCTCCAATGAATTGCTTCCTGGACCAGTAGAAAGTTGTCCACGATCTACCTCCCATAGATGAAACCTCCTTGATTCTGTGGGATTATTTTGGGAAGGATAAACTTCAATCTGTTTGCAATTACATTGGTGATCAGCTTGTACCCTGTATTGCATAGAGAGATTGGCCAGAATCTGTTGAAGTTGTTGGCCCCTTTTTCTTTGGGTATGAGTGCTAAAAAAGCAGAGTTTGTACTGCCTCCGATTTTCTGAGTGTTTTGGGATTTTTGGACCATTTTGAGAAGATCTTTTTCAATAATTGGCCAGCACGCTTGGAGGAATCTAGCTGAGAAACCATCCGGTCATGGGGCCTTGTCTGGATCCATGTCGAAGAGCGCCTTTTTCACCTCCTCTTTTGTGACTTTGGTCTCCAGCAATTCATTGATTCGCTGAGAGATTACAAAGGGTATATTATGCAATATCTCCGGAGAATGAGTTGGGTCCTTGTCTTCGCTATATAAGATCTGGAAGTGAGTAAACGCAGCTCTCTTTATGTGCTCGAAGTCCTTGTGGATGTCTCCCTCCTCTTTAATTTCTGAGATAGTGTTGAAACATTTCCTTGTCTGGGCTTGCTTATGAAAATAGGCAGTGTTCCTATCCCATGCTTTGAGCCAGAGGTTCCGAGATTTCAATCTCCAATACTCTTCTTCAGCTAAACAGGCCTTGTGATATTGTTGTTGTAGTTGGGTTTCTTTTTCTACTAAGTCCTTAGTAAGTACTGCGTTTTCCATACCAGTTTGGTGAGAAATAAGAGCTGCTTTAATAGATTTCCTTGTTGTGATTGGGTTGGGTAGCGTTTTGGCCCATCTTTTTAGGACTCTTTTCATTCTTCTGAGTTTTTCCTCCCAAATGTAGAATGACGATCCATTAACCGGATGATTCCAACATTCTTTGACTATTTGCATGAATTCATTCTCCTTTACCCAAAGAGGACTGAACCTAAATGGGATAGGGCCCAGATCATGATGAGCTAACAATTATAACATAATGGGCTTATGGTCAGAGGTGCTGTTGGCAAGGATATTCATTCTAGGCTCTAATCCTAGCAGCAGGAAGGAGCTTTGAATTATAAATCTATCTAGCATGGCGGCGATGTGGCCAGGGCCCAATCTTTTATTAGTCTAAGAGTACTTACCTGAGGAGGGTTTAATGTCCAGAATATCCCAGTCTTGCACTATGTTCTCGACCCATTCCCTAGCCGGATCTCTGACTGCGTTGCCTCCCCTTTTCTCTGAAGGGTGAAGGGTGAGATTGAAATTGCCAGCAACTATTATATTCTCTAAGTCTGTCTGATCTGCTTGCTGTCTTAGAGAGTCCCAACATACTTTTTTTTCCCCAACGTTGATTGGAGAATAAACATTGAAGAGGCAGAACGTTAGCTTAGTGTCCAGGTTTTGCATTTTTAGCATCAACCAATGGGTTTCCCTAGTCTCTAATAGGACTGAAAACTTATTGGGGTTCCAGAGAGTACCTATTCCTCCTGAGGCGCCCCGGGCGGAGATTGCTCTTGCTTCGCTTTTATTCCAAACTTTCTTGCTTGTTTGGAGGAAGACTTTGTCTTCCAGTTTAGTCTCCTGGACAAGAAGTAGATCTGGGGTTTCTGTCCTAATTAGGCTTATGATGGCTTCTTATTTCATTTTACTCCCCATCCCTCTGCAGTTCCAGGAGATAACCTTCATTATTTATATTTCGGATGAGCTCCCTTGGAGCCTTGGGGCGGGTTTTTCAATATCTTTGGCTTTGAAGCTAGCATTTTTTCCAAGGTTGGCTGGCTTCCCTGGAGTTTTTCTTTGTAAGTCTCCTGTTCCATTTTTTCTCTATCTGTTTTCCGATCTCTTGTTGATCTTCTTACCAGGGTGTGGGATTCTCCTATTTCTCCTTCCTCTTCTGATTCCTCCGTTTGCTGCTCTTCTTCTTCTTCTTCCGTGTACATGCCTTTAGGGCTTGGTCTTTTGAGAGAGGCCGATGGATCTTCTTCCTCGTTCTCTTGGGCTGTGACTTTGAGGTTTTCCACTTCTCTGGGGGAAGCTGGGATTGAGATTTTCCTTGAGGATTCTGGCTTTTGGTTCTCTACCTCTGGAGTGCCTTCTGTCGGTTGGCTTAAGAGAATGAATTTGTTTTCTTGCACCTTTTTGGTGGGAGGCTTTTGGACATTACCCTAAAGGTTTCCTTTGCCTGGTGGTCCACCCTGTTTCTGTCCCCTATGATTGGCTCTGGCTCTTTTTACTTGATTCCATCCCTCTTCTTTTCCTTTCTCTGGCTCTGGGTTAGTCGGGCAATTTCTCGCAAAGTGCCCGTACATGTGACATTTCCTGCATTTGAATGGCAGCTGTTCATAATCCAAGATCTGCACATAGGACCAGCTATTGACTCTGAGTTTGATTGCTTCTGGTAGACCTTCCTCTAGATCTGCCTCCACACATATCCTCGCAAAATCGTACTGATCCTTGTTGCTTTCCCGGTCTATGAATTTCCCTAGGGAGTTGCCGATGTGTTTCAGAGATTCCCAGTTCCAACAGTGGACCGACAGATTTGGTAGTCGAACCCATACTGGGACATCCTTGGGGACATCTACCGCTGGGTCAAAATCCGGGGTCCATTTGTTCAGGTAGAGACCCTGAGGACCCATGAAATACGATCCATTTCGAAAGATCAGGTCTTTGTCTTCTTTGGAGGTAAATTCAAAAAGAAAAAACCTTCTTCCTAGAAAATAAGAGGTGACACTTTGGTTGATCAGAGGCGCCCAGTTCCTGTTCACCCATTGCTCTGTAGTTTTTGGGGAGGGCCAAAGTCCTGTGAATTAGCCAATAAGACCCCGATCCGCCAATGACAAAGCAACTTGCATGGGAGTCTCCGGAGGCAAGGAGATCTCTGGAATTTCATCTAGCTTCTTGACGAATTTGGAGGCATCGATTCTCCTTTTCGGAGGTAGCCTTGCCAGGAGGTGATTGAATGCGTCTTCGGCAGGACTGGAGGGCGGATCGTGGCCCTGAGCCTCCATCAGGCTTGATGCTGGCCGCCACACGGGCAGCACAGCACAGGTCGCACTTCAGCCAGAAGCGAAGTTGAAAGCTTAAGATCCGATCAGATCTGGATCAAGAAGGCCCGCGGGGGGCAGGGACAGCGAGCAGCAGGGTCTCAATCTTTGGGCCCGCAGGGGGCGGGGCTCGGGAGGAGCTGAGGCTCGCAGCAGGCCAGGTCACGCCTAGCGTTCGCGCTCAGCTCAGTGTGAAGCCAAATCTATTTGCTCTTTTTGAGAAATTACAATATTAATTACTAGTTTATTAAAGGTTAAAAAAATAAAATTAAAAATAAAAATTTATAGTCAAAATTAAAATTTCATAGTCAAAATAAATATTAGAGAGTTTCAAGTAAAAAAAAAAAATAATAAATAAATAAATAAATATAATACAAATAAATAATTAAATATAAAATTCAAATCAAATCAAATAAAAATATTAATTTTAATTTAAAAGTCAAAGAGTTTTCAATACATAAATATGAGAGGATTCAAGTACTAGAGAAAAAGAAAAGAAAAGAAAATAAATAAATATACCAAAGGGAGAAAATGACTAGGAGGAGAGGACTGGACCCAGCGACTACTGATCTTCCAGCCATCCTCTCTATTAAGATTGTAATTTCTCTAATATTTTTATAGGGATACTCTTTGACTGCGAATATGATACTAATCTATTAATTTAATATATAAATATAGGTCCTTTAGCTTTTATTTTAAATTGGAAATAACTATTTATAGATTATTCTATTTTTATCTTATTCAACGAACTAATATTTATAAACATCTTTGATAACTAATTCATTTATTCATTTATTTTCTTAATTTATATTAAGATTTAATTGTCCCTTAACTTATATTTATTTAAAATATTATTAACTTATATTTTAATTAAAATATAATCAAACTATTCTCTATGACTTGATTTATTAACTCGCTTATTCTAACATATATTTGCAATTATAAAATTGTCCATTTATAAAGAAATTAATAACTGAACTTACCTTTTTAATAAATTATGCCCTTCCTAGTCTAATTAACTGTTCCCTGGTTAATCTAGCTATTTTTGTTTTAGCTAGTACCTGATCTGGAATTTTGGTCATTGGACATATTGCCCAATCTATTTATAATGCATAGCAAGATCTGCTCATTCAACTTGTCCTGATGATGAACCACACTAGTTGGTTCGAAACGCGTCGACAAAGAATATCTCTATGTGATTTTCGCCGAAGATTCTTTTCAAAATTGATATGGAGCACAAAAGCCTAAATTCTTTAAATCAAATTTACTTGTGATCCACTATCAAATAAAGTATCAATTTTAGTGTGCTTGAAAATGGCTCTAATATGAAATAGCTCATTTCTTTTCCTCTCATTACTTTCATTATCAACAGAATGTGAAGAATTACTTGTAGATTCTTCAGAATCTTTACCTTTCATACATGTGGCTGTAACTGTTGTTTCGTCACCTGAGTCTGACCCCAAGTCCTTTTGAATAGCAACAACATTCTTTCGCTCTTTACCCCCGAACTTCTTAGGCTTCAATTCTGGATGCAAAGACCAACAGTGTGCCTCATCGTGTCCTTCCTTCTTACAATGAGTGCATGAAGGTTTATCCTTCTTTACGATTCTTGTTTTCCTCTCCTTCCATTTCAGTTTCTTCTTTCCTTTATTCTTGTTCTCAAAAGATTTGGATGACTTCCAAACATTTGGGTTACATTTTTTTCTCTAGTCTCTAGATGAGTCACTTGGACTGACACATCATCTAAGCTAGTGGGATTAAACATAAGTATAGTATGCTTCAAATAACTATGAAGACCACCCATATATTTTAATAATGTCTCTGGTGAGTCCACCGATATGCCTAATGTTAAAGCTCTTTTACGAAAATTCTTGAGTATAACTCTATACACTTTGACCCGCTGCATATAAGCCAAAGGATAAAATTGCTTTTTAATGGCAGAAACAAATTCATTCCAAGTTGAAATGATTTTACCATGTTTTTAAAGATCTGCTTGTGTCTTGCCTTCCCACCACACCAATGCGCTTCCTCCAAGTCGAAGGCTAGCCAACTGAATCTTCTTCCTTTCTGAATCAACTTTCTGCACCCTGCAATATACATCAATTTGCCTTATCCAATTATCTAGATTTTCTGCATTAAATTCTCCATCATAAATTGGCAAATCAAATTTTACATCTAATTTGATTAAAGAGGCTTTCTTTTTCTTCTTCTTAAAAGAACTAGTTTTATGTGAAGAAGACGATGATGATTACGATGATGGTGATGATGGAGGAGATGGAGGAGGCTTTTCTCCTTTTCCTTTATCTTTTTTTTCTTCTTTCTCTAGAGGGACAAAGAGAAAAGGTTCCTATGCTCCTTTGTCTGGTCTAGGTGATGAAGTGCTTTCACCTCTACCCTTTTTAAAATCATGATACATTTCTTCCACCATGGCACGTATCGTAATGAAGCTATCCAAGAACTAGGATTCTAACTCAAGGGAAGCTTCATTTGCCATCCTTCTTCATGAAAAGACCCTTCCAATCTCTGGATTCACCTCAACAACTTCTCCTTCACCTTGTCCGAGCCTTAACCTAGTCAGCATTCAAATCTCCACACAAACGTGTCAAACCTTAAAAACTTTAAGCTCTGATACCACTTGATCTGAAATTGATAAAGGTATTACAAACTTATGTGTGGAGTTGCCTATGTTACTTAGTGCAATGGACTGATAAGATTGCAAATAACACAAACACTTAAACAATTATAAAAACACAATCAGACACATCAACACAAGCAAATTGATAAAGGAGTTCACCAGACTTCCTGGCTACGTCTCCTGGTCCTAGCTTCTAGTGATGACCTCTTTATTATATCTTCAAATGGTTGTTACAGGTGTGAGCTCAAAAACAGAGTCTCAACACAGAAATGGAAGTCACCACTATGTTTCGCTCGAAACTTCAAGTCAAAATGAGCATACACACAACTGTACTGGTCACCCTGACCTCCAGACCCCCTGGAATGGTTCACAATACACTCCTCTAGAACCCTCTATCAACTTTTCATTGTTATGGTGTTTATATAACACATTTTAGTTACAAATTGCAATAAACGTGGAACAAATACGTTTATAAAAGAAACAGGCTATAAACGAAAGGACCGGCGTTCGAGGTCCCCATCCAGCCTTTCCCCGGCACTGATCTTGAGAACAAACCATATGATGGTTGTCGCGTCTCACTCTTCAATGGATTCCGGACAACCTGTACTGTTGATCTTCCTCTGCCATCCGACAGGTATCGTGCAGTTTCGCGCTCCAACTAGCACGTTCACTATTTCTCCGAAGGCACGCGATAAAGTGGTTTTCAGAAGTTTACGTGTTAAGCGCTGAGTGAATTTGCATGCTCCCGGTCTAAAACCACTTCCCTTGAGGGCACGCGATAAACCATTTACCATCCTCCTGTTGGAACTCAAAGAGTTTAGCTCCTTTTCCATAGTTTTATCGCGTCGGTTTTCCCATATAACTTGCCTGCATGTTTCGACGCAATATGTGTCAATCTCCTTTGATCGAACGATCTCTGCTCTTGACCACTATTCCTCATTATTGGAGGTTTGAACCAATCCCTGATTGCCACATCATTTTCTGTGCTGACATCCTCAAGTACCTGCGACTCTTTCTCGGGTTGCCACATGTCCTGCTGATGTAGGCTTTGATTCTTTGACTTGAACCTTTGATTAGCTCTAATTTCCTTGTCCAAACTCGGATTTACATGTGGTTTGCCCCATTGGCTTCGTATTCACGAGCCCTTCAACATTTTTCCATTTCACCTGTATTTGAAGACTTTTGATCTGGAGGCTATGCTGAATCCATTTTGGATCATGTATATGGAAGGCTGTAAATATATAGAGGAGTGGGGCAAGTTGGGAGTTCTTATCCAATTACCAATCATGGGATTGAGATCCACTCTTGATGGATGAGATCTAAGGATAAGGGGTGGAAACTCCAAGTAGGATACAAGAGGATCCGAATGTTTTATCTGAGATAAATGGTTACAATAGATCTTGGAAACTTCTGGAATTGGAGGCTTTGGGATTCTCATTCTTTTTCTCGAATTTAGAGAACTAACGCAGGTGCAAGGAGAGCAACTTGTAGGTGATCAACCCAGGCCACGCTGGAGCAACCTGTAGGTGAACATTTTCCAGCAAGAGGCCATGGTGCGTTGGTCCTAAAACTGTCTCAAATCATGGAGTTTAGGGCAGAATTTGTGGGGAATGAGAGATTCATGCATAATTATTTGTGCAATGATGATTTAAATGGGGGAATAAGATGTGAATGATCCCATTAGGAGGCTGATTGATCATATGAGAAAAAATAGCCTATAACAGAGTGCCCCCTAAGGCACAAAGTCAAAGATGATGATAGATGATTAAACTTCTTTACCTTGTGACAAGTCAGGATCAAGAAAAATTGGAGAGACTGTCTCCTGCTAAAATACATTTACATCATGATATCTCTTTTGATGAGGGAGGCATACCCATACTCAATACATAAGCTAACATTACATGTATAATGATCAAAATACATGTCCATTGATGACTGATGGTGGACCCATGACTGGATGATTGTCAGTATGATCATAGCCATCATACATAGTGATCTATGTATAATCCTAAAATCACAACTTGGATGGAGGAAACTAGATTCGGGGTCTTCTATCCCGTTCACACGATCAACCAACATACAAGTCTAACCATGTGAATTAATGAGTTGAGCTCGAACATGGTAGACACCATTTGATTACCAACCAATATATAAGTCATTAATAGATGCGAGAGAAACCACCGATGATGTTAATGGATCTCAAGGTACTCAAGTACAAACCATATGGTGTGAGTAAATGAGTTGATGTCGAACACCACACAAAATATTTCGGTCGAAGGCCATTGATGTAAACCTGTCACTGAGAGTGAGGAAACATGCCATTGATGTATGTAGGCACCAAGGTACCAATGGGTATTTCTAAGTCAACTTCTTGGATAATGTGCTGATGTCTACAGGAAGCAACCTGTCGCAGGAGGGCCTTGATGTATCCCCCATCAACGACATGAAACGGTTATAATGATTGAGACTAAATGATGAGAATGGAACTGGATCAAGAAAGGAAAAAATGGAGTGAAGGCTTAAGAGTATTGTAACAGATATCAACTGAATGAATTCTCTTGAACAGACCGACAACACTGAATGGAGTTGGTAACATTGACCCAAAACTGAGATGGAGGCTCTATGAAGATATGATGAATCGAAAGACAAGAAAATTACTCAACCCAACAACCACAAAGATGAAGTGGAAGAGTGTCATTTTCAAGAGTGACTCACTGACACTAACAAATGGAGTACCCTATTTTCCCAATTTTCCCAACCATACGGGTCAGTACCTATTTATTTTTTAACAAGCTTGAGGAGGATAACATATCCTTGATCTGTAAGTCCATCCTTCAAATGAATCCCTCCGAGTATATTTAGTGAACCCTGATATGGAGTGGTTTGGTCGTGTCATGCTTGACAATTCCATCATTGTTTGATGTTTTGATGAGTCCAACGAAGGTGAAAACTCAACTTCTTTTTCATGTTTAGAGAGTTTGAAAAGGAGGCGAAAAAGAAAACTCCATATGTCCCTTTTCATAGATAGTCCCTTAAGTCCAAAAAGGTATAAAACAATACCCAAGAGAACCTCTTAACCATGTTCGACTAAGGTTTTCCTTTTTCGTAGTTAGTCTATCTCAGTCCAAAAAAGGGTTAAACTTATACTAAGTAGACATATTTTCATTTACTTTTACGAGTTTGAAAAGACAAGTGCTTGACAATATTTTCATATTTTGGGAGTCTGAAAAGAGATAAAAGAGGACTCTAAGGGGTTCTTTTTTCGTAGGTTTGAAGAGCCCGGAAGACAAATAAAAATATACTGATCAAAGTCACCTGTGTAAAGCACAACAAAATTCATTAACAGTTGTTGACCTCCTCATAACAACACATAAAGGATTAAACATCCCTGTTTCATAGTAAAAATGAATCATCACAATGTCAAAACATTAAATATGAAATGAACAATATGACCATATATACTTGAAATCATTGTTATCTTTACCATTTCACATTTACCTCTAATAGTGAGAGTTCCGAGTGCTTTCAACCTCGATCTTCTGCAACTGATTGCATCCAATCTAGTGGATGATCTCAAGTACCGTCGCTTCCAGGTAGGAGCTAAAAGCTTCCTCTTTCTTTCAGTGATTCCATTTTGTGATTTCAAGGAAAATTTCTGAGTTTTTAAGGGACCTAGGATTCCAAAATCTCGCCCTAGGACCAATGCAGGCCTAAAGGGTCAAAAAGTGCATTGCACCTAGGTAGTCATGCACTGCAGGCAGAGGTGCAACGCTCTGGTTTGCTCTGCTGGGGTGCGTTGGGCAAAAATATAAAGCTTGTTTATCAGTTTTCCCTCAAAATTTGACAAGTTTTTTTGCATGAAAATGATCATAATGAATCTCTTGTTTATGTTTATGGGGTTCATCAACAAACAATGGCTTTCGTATGGAGAGAAAGAGAACACGAGGAACAAGATTTAAATGCAGCAAATGATCCTGCTACCATCTAGGCATTAAAGAACCATGTATTACTAAAATCATTTTGGCTTCTCGGTATGAGGCAACATGTGGAATTGTTGAAATACGTTGTTCCTTCTTTGGATGTTCAGGCATAAGCGTTCAAGTTTGGGGAACATCTACTCGAGACAAAGGTAGAGGATATCTACTTTTTGACAAGATTGTCCATGAGGGGTGCCCCCATATCTATCCTAGGTGGGAGAAGTGGTGGGGAGACAGTGAAAGATTATATTGCCACATATTTTAGACCTCGATCCCATCCAACGAATGATGGAAAGATCAGTATAAAATATGTGACCTGATTACCTTTGAGAATGATCTTATTCATTATCGTAATATTGATAGGTAGTGCCATATTGCGTGTGGCAAACAGATCATATATGCAATATGGATTGGAATGTGTGGAGCCAACACTCTTCAACTCGAGCGAGGGAGTTCTGGTCAATATGATAGAACAACTGACTAAGAAAAAAGAAGGAAAACTAAAGAACTTTGAATACAATGTAATCTTAGTTTCCTTTGCATTAGAACGAGTTCCATTACATTAGCCTCAACATATCATACTCGAGCCTATCAATCTGAGTATGCCACATATGAGGAGGTGGATAGATCACATGTCTCGACATGCAGGGCCATTGGTGATCAAATTTTCACTAACCTTCTCCGGATAGCTGTGCAAAGAGATTATCATAATCAATGACTATCCTTACGTAGGCATATATTTTAGTGATAACCCTGAACTCATGCTTCTTGAGGGTGAGGAATGGGGTGGTTTAGGTAAGAAATTTTGACCTTTTACGTTTTTCAAAGTTTTACAACTTTTTTGTATTTTTTGATGTTTTCGAGACTAAACTATTGATGTTTCATGCAGATGTGGGACCAGTTTGACCTATTGGTGCTTCATATCCCCATCGTGTAAAGGAACAAAAATAGGAGGAGGCAGTAGAACAATCACGGGTCGTTGTAGTGGGACGCGATATGTTACAGGATCCAAATGTACCAGAGGTCCTATCAGAGGTAGAGCGCCACATGGGAGGATTGACACATGGAATTGATGATACCGTAGTCGACCAAATTCCACTGTGATTTTAGCGATACAACATAGGAGTGCCTTGTCGTATCAGTCGACTATTGCGCAAGATGCCCCGTGCAGTGTCATTATATCATGACCACCTTTGATTATGTCTACTTGGATCTTTCATGTAGTTTTTCATATGGGCGATGTAGCCATATGTGTCTCGGACACAAATTTTGTAAAACCAAACTTATATGTATATGTATATGTATATATAGATGTATATGTATATGTATATGTATATATAGATGTATATGTATATATATATATATTATATATATATATATATATATTATATATATATATTATATATATATATATATTATATATATATATATATATTATATATATATATAATATATTATATATATTATATATATAATATATACAGTGGTTTTGGGTTTCTTATTGTATTTTCAATATGATGTGATGTGAATTGAAAACTAATTACATTCGTTGCAAATGTATATCTAAAACATGATTAGCTATGGAATCTGTCAATGTGTTTAGATTTCTAGAAATGTGTTCATATTGTATGAAATTGAAATGTCTTTCTAGAAGGCATACTCTTAAAACCATGCGTAAGATGGTGGAACTTCTAATTGAATAGATACCGACAAGTTGTAGTACTACGAGTTGTGAGTAAAGTTTGACGAATAAATGGCGGATACCATGTGTAATAGCATTAGATAGTAGCTCGACCATTGCACTATACTCGGTGCTGTTGTTGGTGGAGCGACCCATACAAATCCCTTGCAGACTCACTAACTCATTATTTGGAGCAAAGATAACCCATGTTGTGGAAGATAGGTTTTGAATACTATGACTAGCACCATCAACATAACCGATAAAAGTTTCAAGAGATACCGACATCTTCAAACCAAATGTAAAATGGAATCAACAGAAACCATGTAAAACTCTCAAAAGGCACACTGCAAACACACTCAATGCACCTATATGTTGGAAAATGTAACTATGTTTGGTCTTCAATAATGTACTCGAGTCATCATGTAATGTACTTGTCAAAAGAATAAAGAAAAGAAGTATTATTATTATTATTGTGACTTATTAAAGCATGGGTTACATGCTTGGTTCACCATGTTTTAGGTCAAAGTCCCCATTGAGGACTTCTAGGATTTATTCTGAGTCTATAAAGTTATTGTACATTTAAAGAGACCATTCTTGGGCCTTTTAATAATGTAAAAAGGTTAAGTATTGAGTCAAATATGAATTATGTAACCTCCACACCATGTCGGCCTAAGGACCCTACTAAACCCCACAAGGATCCTATAAAAGGAAGGTCATCGAATTCATTTGTAGCATCATTCTCTCAAAATTTTGAATTCTCTTGTAGCTAGGAAGAAGTATGAAAATCTCTTGTTGCTGGGAAGAAGTGTGAAGTTCTCTTGTAGCTGGGAAAAGGTGCGAACTCTATTGCCAAGAAGCCGAAGTGAATGCGAGTTTGGCGAAGTCCAAGGAGACAAGGAAAATCAAAATTTTTGTGTGTGTGTGTGTGTGTCTCTATTTCGTGCCCTGGATTGGGAGATCAAAGTCTTCCAAGTTTCACTATGGCTGGAAGCTGCCAGTTTCCATAAGTTGCTACATAGTTTAAGTTGTTGGGAAGAGGTCGAAATTCTGGGAGGGAATGTCTAGTCTTGGTCTAGGGTGAAGAGTCTCAAAGAATACTATTGAAAGGAAGAATTATCTTGACTTGGTTTTCCCCTCGAGGGGGGTTTTGCCCTAGCATGTGCCTATATCTGAAGTTTATTGTTTTAGGTGTTGCTCTTTTTGGTAATTACTTGATGAAGTAGAGAATCATAATAATAAGAAACATCACAAGTAATTATAAAGATCAAGAAAATCTTTACTACCTTCTTAATTTTCTAACATGGTATCGGAGCTTTGGTGAAGAATGAAGAAAAAGGCAGTTTCAATCACTTGATCCATTCATAGGTAGTATCTTAGGGAATGAGTCTATTATATTTGAGGAAGATGTCTAACTCAATTAAGGGTGAAAACAAACTTTAAGGAGCATCTAACTCTAGATACTGGAAGAAGAGGATTCACATAATCCTTAAGAAGAACAAGGTGTTGGATATGGTAAAAGGAAATGTAAAGAAGCCTACAGAAGAAGCCAGTGATGCCAAGAAAGAGAAATGCAGAGAATTGGAATTGGTGGCCATGACTCTAATGGTAGAAGGGATAAAAGACAATCTTGTCCCATTCATAGCTAACATCAATCATGCTTAGGAGATGTATGAAGCCTTGTCAAAGTTATTTACTATTAAGAATATTGGGATGACTAAAGTAGATATTGTGGCAAACTTCTTTGTGAAGATAAGTATTTCATGTCTTTTAAGTTTTGGGTTGATGTACTCATTCATTTTTCTATTATATTGAATACTAATCACCTCTATCCCTCTATTGTCTAGATTAGGGAAAACATCTACAAGAAGGAGGATCTCTCAAGACAAGGGAAAACGTCTGCAATAAGGGGGATCTCTTAAGACAAGGTTAGTCAAGAAACAAATGTATGCTTTGAATACATTGATTGAAAGTATTATTCATTTGATGATATATTACTAACTTTGTTATGACTAGCTGTATTGAATCTTAGTGATTCTTGTTTGTGTTATTCATCTCTTGGTAAATCTACCCACCCCACTCTTAACTATTTTAATAGAACCCTAGACAGGTTTTGGAAAACCCTAATTGAAGGGTGTGCTATTGTGAATATATGAAACCCTAAACTTCTTAGGGATATTGTGAAATGCTAGTTGAAGTTTTATTGATAATGTCATGTTTGGGAATTTGGTATGATAGGGAAATCCTAACTTGTTAGGATTGAGTGATAAGGTCTAAAATCTCGAAACCTTTGAAGTTTTTGGTAATGTTGGGTTTTATATGTTTCTACATTGGAACCCTAGCTCATTAGGGTTTGGTGGAATGTGTAAGCAAGACCATTATATTGTCTTAGAATTGATTTCCTTGGTATGTGTGTGTTTGTCTGATCAGACCCTAGTATATTCAATATGGTTGTGTGTCTAACTCTTATTGATCATTGTAAAGTTGGGTTTGACTAACACATGATATGAAATGTATTTGCATGATGATGAATATATAGATATGTCCTTTTTGGTTGAAACTCTAGGTTGGTCTAAAGAAGATATAGTAATATTGTTGGACATATGATATGCTTATGAATTCCTAGATATATGTTGACCTAGTTATTGATGGTCATAAGTCTTAGGAATTAATGGAAGTCATTTTCTTAGGACTTAATGAAAGTCCTTGTCTTGGGACTTAATGGAAGTGCTTGTTTAAGGATTTAATGGAAGTCCTTGTCTAAGATTTTAGGATGATGATATTTGGAAATTTAGGGTGTTACAATGAAACCCTAGTGAAGTTAAACTAATATGTGTGATATAATAATTTGAAATATATTTAAATGATTGTTGGAAAATGATAATCTAGGGTTTTGCAGTTAAATCCTGGTAGTAACATTGTCTGGTGTGAAATGTAACAATCTGAGATCTATGTATTTAATGATTGTTGAGATTGTGGAATTCTAGCGTTTTGGAGTTAAACCTTAGTCAAAGTAAAATCTTTGAAATATGATGATTTGAGATTTGTGTAAGATTATTGAATTTGTGAAAATGGAATTCTAGGGTTTTGGAGTTGAACCTTAGTCGAAGTAGAAATCTTGAATGAGTGTTGACTATATGATAATTTGAGATTTGTGAAGAGATTGTTGATATTTGAATTTTTTGGTTGAGTTTGATAATTGCTTGGAAATCTAGGGTTTTGCAACTAACCCTAGTGGTACTTGGTTATGTTAGTGACAAATTGATGGTTGATTAAAAATCTAGGGGTTGGAACTAACCCTAGTGGAAGTTGGCTAAGTTAATGACTAAGTTGTGATTGATTTTGATTGATCCTTTTGTATGAAATCTAGGATTTGTATGAATCCCTAGTGAGAAGTCTAACATATGTATTTTTTAAAAGGTTGTTAGATACTTTGTAAATCTATATTTATGTAAATTGTTTCTAGAGTTTTCTACATGTTGTAGTAAGGTATGTCATAACTTTGAAAGACACATTGAAACCCTAGATGGAATGAATGTTGTTATGAAATAGTTTAGGGTGTATAACAAATTCCCTAGCAAAATGTTTCAATGTATATGTCTCTTGTTTATAATTAATTTTGGGTATATGATATCTATAAAGATGAAATGATTTCGTGATTTTGATATGGCTAACATCATGCTCCTATAGATTTGGTTGTATTTTCTATTTAAGTTGTGCAGGTACACAATATTCAACTTGTTGAAGATGCTCAATGTGTCAACCATGATGAGGATGATAATAACTCTGATGAAATGGTTGGAAGCCACGAAGGATTCTCCTATGTCAAAAAGAAGAAGTTGATCTCCTTGAGAAAGCATGGACATAAGAGAACTTCCTGAGATTAAGAGGGATACTAGATAGAGAGATGCTTTCTGGTTGAGAGGGAGGTCATAACTTGATGTTAAATGAAGAACGAATTTTGGAGGATATGTTGCTACATGGGAAGTAGGGAGGAAGACATATTATTAAAGAATCTTCTGCCAAAGATTCGATTGATAGTCATACTATGGAAAGTTGAGAAGCAACATCAAATTTGTTTGAAAGACGTCAGAGGTTTGTATTTGATTATGTACATGTGAAAGTATATTATTGATTAGGGTTGTGTTTGTGCAAATGAATCTGTCAAAGGTTTTGATAGCACGATGGTAACCAATCAGTTTGATTGGGAGAGATTGGTCATTCTTGATCTATTGGATCATAGGGTGTTGAGGTTTTGTGAATGAATCATTACCTGGGAAGACATCTGGCTGGCATTTTGTGCTGATGTCTGGATCCCAAAGTTGGAAAGGTGGTGTTGATTATTGAGCTCATGTTTTGGATACACACCTTGATATTTGGGTTGATGGTTAGCAAGTAAGCCTGAGGGTACCTAAAGTTGTTGAATGCTTGAGTCCATCTTAGTCCCACCTGGATAGATTGCCTTGGTCAAGAATCTAGTCCATAGCATTGTGGCGCCTAAATTTTTGAGTGATTGTTTGGATAGATTTCCCTTGTTAGGAATCTAGCGCATGGCATTGCGGTGCCTAAATTTCTTCATGGTTCATATAGTTTGAGATCTTCTATTGTATTTGTACATTATGAATGCCTCCCTAGTTAAGAGGGAGTGTTGGAAAATGTAACTATGTTCGGTCTTCAATAATGTACTTGAGTCATCATGTAATGTGTTCTATTAAAAGAATAAATAAAAGAATTATTATTATATTATTGCGACTTTATAAAGCAATGGTTTCATGCTTTGATCACCATGTTTTAGGTCAAAGTCCCCATTGATGACTTAAAGGATTTATTCTGAGTCTATAGAGTTATTGTACATTTAAAGAGACCCTTCTTGGGCTTTTAAATCGTGTAAAAAGGTTAAGTATTGAGTCAAGTATGAATTATGTAACTTCCACACCATGTCGGCCTAAGAGAAGATCAAGTTGGCCTAAGGACCTTATTTGACCCCACAAGGAGCCTATAAAAGGAAGGTCACCGAATTCATTTGTAGCATCATTCTCTCAAAAGTTTGAATTCTCTTGTAGCTCGGAAGAAGTGCAAAAATCTCTTGTTACTGGGAAGAAGTGTGAAGTTCTCTTGTAGCTGGGAAAAGGTGTGAAGTCTATTACCAGGAAGCTGAAGAGAATGTGAGTTTGGTGAAGTCTAAGGAGACAAGGAAAATAGAAATTTTGGTGTCTCTCTCTCTGTTTCGTTCCCTAGATTTGGAGATCGAAGTCTTCCAAGTTTCATTGTTGCCCGAAACTACTAGTTGACGTAAGTTGTTGCATAGTCGAAGTTGTTGGGAAGAGGTTGAAATTATGTTTGGTTGACTTGGTGTGGAGGGAAGGTGTTGACCACTGTGTGTCAACTACCCATAGCAGTACACCCCCTTTTTCTTCGCAAAAAGGGATAGCGCTTGATCGACATGTCCGTGCCATTCGACAGTCATCGTCGACCTTGATCATATTAAGTTGTAAACCCAGTCTGCATTTTGAATTGTAAATAATCTTAGCAGAGCTGAGTCATGTATGTAATTTGCCTAGGTGGACCTAATTTTCTAGTGATAATCTGCATTCCGGAAGGTTTTTCGTCTCACCGATCCATGATCGGCAAAGTTTTCCTTCAACCTGACCCCAAAGCCGGAATGAAGTTTGTCATTAGAGTCTTAGGAGAAGCCTAGTGTGTTAATCTGCTAGATTATGTTTGGTCGCAGAACTGGGTGGTTTATGAGGGTCTATGTCAAATGGGTTCTCCCCCTTGAGATGTAAAGTTGTAAAATTCATGATGTAAAGTGTCTTGAGGGTTAAGAAATGTTTTAATCCCCTCATGGGTCTTAAGTCCTAGGTCCTAGGGAAATTTTCCCAAAGGCTGAGTTTGATGATCCATAATAAAAAAATAATATAATAATAATAATATAATAATTTAAAAGAAATATAAAATATATAAAATAGAATAAAAACTTAAAAATTAATATATTTTGAGAATTTCAATTTTTTAATCCATTAAAAGTTCGACGAATGAAATTAAGAGATGTCTTTATCCTCATCGACGGTCGAGATTGTTTTGACATGGATCACTCAAACTAGCCGTTGGGATTTTTTCTTTTAAATAGGGTGCTAGGGGTCATTTGAGATCACATTGGATTTGAGTTTTGTGCTGAAGAAGCTCCCTTGTAAACATTGTCTGGTGCTAATAAAGAAAGACTTTGGGGTCAAAATCTTGCTGGTGTTACTCTCTTGAAGTGTTGTGAGCCATTTCATTTTCTGCATTTTTTTAATTTTCAGCCATTAATAACAACTTAATGAAGAGTATTGTTGAGCATAGGTATCTTGTTCACATGCTAGGGTTTGATGGTATTAGGGTTTCTGAAGTAATGGCAGGTATCTCTATTGCATTGGAGATCTAGTACTATTTTTTCTCTCTTTATTGATGGTTAAAGTGAGTTGTGCAGGAATATCTTGTTGAAGAAGATCAATGGGTGTTTGGGGAAGTTCTCGGCTGAACCAGCCAACTCCTGCAAGCACTTCTTGCAGAGCCCAGCTAGTTTTGGTCCTGGGTTTATTATTTAAGTCTGTTTTCTGAATTGCACGAGAGATTTCTAAAGCATTTCATTAGCAATCTGAAGTTCTGAAAATATATTTGATGATAACTGATGAATCTGGCTTCTGTAGAGCTATAATTTTGAAATTTTTGATCGTTTTGCAGGGTTTCATTTTAAATTTTTGCATATATCTTCCGAGTTTTGTTCTTTCATTTTGCAGGTAACAGGTCTGAGATCAAATCTGGTGGAAATTTCTGTTGTACAAGGGTTTCGATGGTTTTTTCTTGAGAACATTTGTAACCTGGGCAAACCCCTTGCCAAGTAGCCAACTGCCTGTTCGTTGCAGCGAATAAAGCACTGTCATTTCCTTGCATTTGCAGCTTTTGAAACACAGCCTCCAAGCCGTACGCTCTTCAGCTCCACGCACCTGCACACATTACACATTAAACTAGCAGCAAAACACTTGCTTCATACGCTCTGCTTTAGCCGTCGAGTATCCACTCTTGCTCACTTGCCCGCTGCGTCCGCCGACAACCCTGCAAAGACAAGACCACGATTTTTTTTTGGACGAGCCAGGTATCTGCGTTTTTTTACATGCATTAACACGTTAATTTTCTTTGCGTGAGTTGAGCGTTCTAATTTTCAATGCGTGGATGGTTATATTTTTGTTTGGTCGATTTCAAACTTAGCATTTAGACTTCAGCAAATAAAACAAAAATAATTTTACGCGTGGGCATCAGGTAAATCAAGTAAATTTTTTTTCAGTTTCAATAAGTTTCAAAGTTTTATTTTGGTGCGCTGAAGAATTTCTCCAGACAAGCGTGCTGCGTCCTCAAATCCACGCCCTCCTCTCTGGCTGGCCATCGAGCTGCTCATTTTCCTCACGCAGCGCCTCACTCCTTCAACCAAAACAGCTGTTCAAAAAAAAAAAAAAAAAAAAAAAAAAAAAAAAAAAAAAATGGCTCTCTCCTCTACCAGTGCGCATTCCTTGGCCCTCATTCCACGTATATCCTCCTCTCCGTCTATTATCTGCTGCAAACTCGTGGAGCTGCCATAACCCTTGCGTAATCCTCGCTGCGCATTTCCCATTTCTTTTGGCTGTCGTCAAGCTTCCTTTCGTTGCCATTCCCTTGCTCACGCATACCAGCAAACCCACACCTTTCTTTGCTACCATTTCCAGGCAGCGTCTTCCTTCCGCCATCGGCCTTCAATCTGCACACGCTACAGCCAAAACAAAAATCGATTTGAGTAAGTGTTTTCTCTGATATATGCGTGGGTTAACATTTTGATTTTTTTTTTTTTTTTTTCGTTTTAGTTTTGGGTAGTTTTGTTTTAGTTTCATAGATTATCAATTAGTCTTAGATCTAAAGCTTAGTTTTAGGCTTAGATCATTTAAATGTTAGCTTTATCATATTTTAAAAACTCAAGATTTTGATTTTTGATTTTAATTTTTAGTTTTAACGTTAGGTGTATTTAGTTTTGTTTTATTTTAAAGTTTGATTTATTTTAATCTTAT
>APFE030271531.1:8460-20877 GCA_000404065.3 Pinus taeda | reverse complement strand
ATACTACTAGAGTAGAGAAAGAACTTTGACTAGGTTGAATTATCCCAGCCTCTAGCATTTCTGCAACCATACGTTCAATTTCACTTTTTTGGGCATAGGGATATCTGTAAGGCTTGATGTTCGGAGGAACACTTCTTGGAATCAAATGAATAGCATGATCTTGATCATGAATAGGTGGGAGACATTTGGGAGTCTCAAATACCTTGGAAAGATTTTCCAAGGCTTTTTGGAGATCTGGAGAAATATATGATTTTGATGTGGGAACCTCTAGCAAACATAATTGTGGAAATATGCCCCGTTGTTCTTTCCTTAGAAGCTTTCTCATACCATTAGAGCTGATTATCTTTCCTGGTTTTCCTGCAATACCCCTTAATTCAACTTCCTTTCCTTCTGTAGAAAATTTGATGAAAAGTTCTTGAAAATTAAAAGCTATTGTACCCATGGATTGTAGCCATTGGACTCCTAGTACAACATCAGCACCACCCATTGGAATGGAAAGCATTGGGTTGTACAATACATATTCTCCCATGGATAGCTCAATATTATGGCATTCCAGAGCAATTTATGCTTCCTCCATTTGCAACCATCACTTGACACTCTGGTGATGGATATAAGAAGTAATTCAATTACTTGGCT
Organism: Pinus taeda; assembly: GCA_000404065.3. NCBI lineage: Eukaryota > Viridiplantae > Streptophyta > Pinopsida > Pinales > Pinaceae > Pinus > Pinus taeda. The sequence continues at coordinate 20,241 of APFE030271531.1, read as the reverse complement.
ATCTTAAAATGAATAAAATTATGGGTTACTTCCTGAATCAATCAACACTATTACCTTTTTCTTCTTGATATTTCCTTCTATCTTGATAGTTTGAGGAGTGTTAATTCCAGCCAATGCATTACAAGATATGGTTGGATTCATTTCTTCTTTCTCTAGGGTTTGCACCTGGAATATATCCTCTTCTTTTGGTGTTTTTTGTTCCTTTTTTTCCTCCTCTTCACAATCTATGTAAAATAATTTCTTCTCAACACACTTATGACCTTTAGTGTATTTGCTATCACAACTATAACAAAGCACTTTTGCTTTTTTTTCTTCAAATAGTTGGGGTGTCAACCTTGTAGGTTGTGGATGGTTGGGGGAAACAACACTTCCCTTCTTATAGGTGTGAGTGGTAGGCTTCCATGTTGCCATAATTTTGCTTTCCATTTTTCTTGCCAACCTGAATGCCTTCTCCAATGAGTCACGTTCCCAAGGGCGAACCTCATGTTGGATGTTATCATTTAAAGTCCCTATGAACATATCAATCCTGTGCTCCTCTGGAATATCCTTTACCCTTATATTCAATTTTTTGAAGTCCTCAATGCGCTCTATCATTGAACCCTTTTACTTGAGGTTTATCAATTGGCTAAAAAAAGTCTTGTTTTTCGTATCCTCATAATGCGCTGTCATTTCTTCCATAAAAATTGCCCAAGTCACAATTTTTTTACGAGAGCAAAGCCATTGATACCATACAAACTAGTTTGGTTCCAAATATAAAGTTGCAATGTGTACCTTTTGTGTGTTTTGCACATTATGGAAATCGAAAAATTGCTCCATCTGTAGTATCCATGTTATGGGATCCTTGCCATCAAACTTCCTCATATCAATCTTTGGAACATGGTGGGTCTTTGTTCCAATGTTAGAGTCTATGAAATCATGTTTAACATTTCTTTGTTCTCATCATGAGTTTCCTCTACAAATTTTCGCATTAATAAGCCTTCTTGTAGCAACTTGTCAAACCTTCCTCAATCCTTCAATGTCTTTCTTCAAATCTTCATGTCGTCATCTTCAAATCTATTAACATTCCTTTTGTTCTCCATTATGAGTTTCTCTCCTACCTTTTTCATAGAAGCCTTCTAGTAGCAATGTTTTCATACCATCCATCTAGATTCCATGCGTCATCTTAGTCCATTTATCCATCTAGTTCCACACCATTCATCTTACTTCCATGACATTCATCTTAGCTCTGTCATTTAGATTAGATTCCACGCCATTTATCTTTGCTTCTGTAGCTTTTGTGAGAGTGACATTTTCACTTGGTCTCGTATTTATATATCATGAGCATTTTTCCTCTTCTCATGAGTCATGCTAGAGCTTTCAGGTTGTTTACTAGGTGTTTCCATTTTCTTTCTTCGGGGCATCAATTACCGATAATAATGCTTCCCTATGCCCTTTGAATTCCTTCAAACTAATTTTTCAAACCAAGATTATGCAAATATTTAAAAAAATACACACCTTTTTTCACTTTGTAGGTGCTCGATATTGAATATGATATATCTCTGTAATTTCTGATCTTCCAGTTTTGAAATTCGGACTTGCAGTAGCTCTCTGCGTCCTCTTTCCAATGCCACCAGTCTGATAAAAATTGGATTCTTGAAGAAAATGTTATGCACAATCTCCCAAGATGACTTGATTATATACCTTTTCACAAGAGCGAACTTGTACGAAGTGCCAAGTATCCCTGTTTTGACCTTAGGACTTGAAAAAGATACACAGAAAACTACAGGCCGTCTTCTTTCTGTAACTTCTTATGAAATTTCAATCTGATGCTCGGAGTTCCAAAGGTCACCTGTTTGGGATGTAATTTAGGAGCCTACAGAAACCCTAACTTCCTCAGATTATATATCCGACATATAGCGAGACAAGATTTGAAATTTGGACCCAAGGTTCAGCGCGATGTCTTCTTAAATGGGTTTTGTTTTTAGATTCTGAAACATCGCAGAAATTTTTTTATAGTGAAAATGCCACGATGACCTGTTTGGAGCAGCGAAACCCTAGAATCCAAAGCTCTGATACCAAATGTTATGAGTCCAGCTCATAAAAAGATAGAATAGATAGATGAATGCCTTAGAAATAAGCCTCTTCGAGGGGGCAACCTCCTTTACATTACACAAATGAATAATTCTCAAATGTTTCAAATGACAAAACCTCCTTTCTATATATAGGAGTCTAAGGGGTCACAATATAATCCAAGCCGACCTAACCATAATAATATAAGGCCACATAAATAACAATAGTGGGCTTTTGGGGTGCAAAAAAATAACAATATGGGGACAATAGGGTCACAACAATGACAATAAGGGATACAATGACAAAAGTAATGGGGTAATCACTAGTATTATAGGGACCTAACACATTCAACGCAACATTCCACAACATTCAACACCAGTGATACACAACATTCCACGCTAGTGATACACAACATATGCAGGGGATATGAGTATGGAGGCCAGAATAGGAATATGAGTTTGGGCCAGCATTCAGATAGGGAATAGAAAACACATATAACGGTGTATGGAAGGTGGTTTCAGACCTCAGGAGCATGGTAGAGGTTTCAGTTCTGCAAAATAGGTAGAACATAGGCAGGAGGGAGTTACAAGGGCAGAGAGGGAAGCCAAAAATGGAGTTGGCTCTGGGGTTTCACCTCCCGATGACTCTTCCTTTTCCATTATTTTTTATTTACATTATTTACAAATTTTCACCCAATCGCCGTGATTAGGTGTCAACATTCATAATCTAGCTCAATGGGGCTTAGCGACATTTAGTCGCCAAAACTTTGGATGTTAGTTTTGTTTAGTACAATCCATGGATTGGCCAAGATAGTAGAAGACGATATCATGTTGATATAGGTTACCGAAGATGAGTTATCAGGAAGGAGAGGAGGAGGGAGTGAAAAGGTCCCTATAAGTGAAGAATCCTTCAACAATCCAACTCTGACATGCTAATATGATTGTAGGGTTTCCCCCACAAGAAGGAATCTTTTGGTAACATGTGAATCAGAGGCGAAAAAGGTGAGTTGGTCTATAGCTACAATCCGGCCTTTATGAGGAAAGATCATCATATGAAAGTAAGTCAAGATGATAGCAGCCATGGGATAAACCGACATACGTCCTAATAGATGACTGTAATCGAGAGGTCCGTCAATAACTTCAACTTCTATGGACACAATTTTGCCTCCTAATTCAACTTGCAAGGAGTACAAAATCCTAGAAGGTTTGTATGTTCTCCTACCAAAGGATTTACATGTAGTAGGTGACTAACTCAGTTGAGGAGAACCAATCACCTTCCATTAAGACATGGACATAATGCAAATCTAGGCTTCTTCATCCACGATAGAATGATGAATATTCTTACCATGGACGACAAATTGGATTATAAAAGCCAACTGAGCTTGAAGCTGAGGGGTGTATTTTTCATGAGAGAAAACAACAAGGTTGGAATTTGATGGATCCACACATCTAATAGCTGAAAGTAAAGCCCTCTTTTCGGTGGGGTAGTTCAGCAACCCCTCAAGAGTCGAAATAGTCGATGGAGATTGAGCCAATTCTTAAACTACGTTATAATTTTGAGTGGCTCTTGCATGAGGGTTGAAAGTTGACTTATGAATAATGCCCTTTGGATGTTTGATAGTTAATTCAGTAGGAATCAATGATGAAGTGGGATCTAACGAGGATGGTATCGAACTGGCAGGTTGATCAATAACTTGGCCTTTTGATAGATTCGCATTACCATAATCCTTGTTCCGAGTAGCTACCAAAACACTAGATCTCGACTTTGAAGAGGAAAGCATCAAAACCGTGTTAGAGGAAGATGGGTCCCGAGCAATCATATGAGTCTCTTGATTAGGAAACAAGTTAGTCAACACCCCAAGAGAAGTGGAGGGCTTAAGAAAGTGATTCACTTCAGTGTAGTTAGGAAAATCACGTGTAGAGTGCTCCTTGTTGCAAATAAAGAAATGATATCAAGGCTTTCGTTTCTCATTAGAAGACTGATTTGTTTGTTCATCTCACGGAGAAGGATCTTTCTTTTTGTTACCCTTTCCTTTCTTCTTGATTACAGATACCAGTTGAGACTTGCCTTTATCAAATGAAATAACATTTATCTCGAAAGAAGAAGTCGTAGGAGGGTGGGATTGAGGGTTTTGAGTAGATGCTTGTGGAGAAATACCAGATGGTTTGCGCACCATCTGCATTATGGTAGAACCAATAATTCCACTAGAAACATGATATTATTTATCAGGCATAGAAGGAGGAACAATATTCAAAGGTCTTAGAGCGTTTGGTATCTTATTGTAGAGCATGCTAGATTGGGTATAAACCAAATCCAAATATTGCACATGAGAAATTACTTTCTCTTCAGCCTCAACTCCACCTTTTGCCACATCTTCTATTATAGGTTCCAACAGATATTTTGTAAACCATTATGTGAGAAATTGATCAGGAACATAAGTTTTTACCAACTAGTGATGACGCCTCCACTCATGAATGTGATTAGAAATGTGAGTGGAATCTGATTATTTGAAGTTGGTTAATAGTTCCATTCTAGTCTCGTATCTAATGGGTAATTGGAAATGCATGAGGAAGGTTGTGGCTAAGGTACTAAAATCATGGAATGAAGCCCTGGGTAACTCAATATACCATTTAGCAGCAACACCCATAAGAGTTCTTTGGAAAAGACGAAGTCAAATAGAATCATCATTAAGGGAGTTTGATGAACACCATAGATGATATGTCATGACGTGCTCCAATAGGTCTTCTCCTCTATTCCCATTGAATTTAGGGATGTCAGAAGGCAATTTAGTAGGAATAAGCGGCCACCAAGGCGAATGAGCTATGGGCTCATTCGTGAACCGAGTCAAATCTAGAAACTCGAGAGTGGCCACAAAAGGCAACTGTCGATTAAATTCCAGTGAAGGATGACATGGATATGGAGGAATATCCTGGGAAATAAGCACGTGCATTCTTGAATAAGGATGGTTCTGATAATATGGAACCTGGTGACCAGAATAAGGAGGATTTTGATAGCCATAATACAAGTGACCTTGTTAACTAGCCCCATGGTAACAATGAATTTGTTGGCCTTGAAAAGGCACTTGAGGATTACCCTGATAAGGTCTATACTACTTCCAAATGGGAGTTTGCATTATCCCGTGATAAAGAGGGTTTGATTCATGAAGTTCCATACCGTACATAGTATGTCCTACTAAAATTTGAGGAATACCTTGTGCAAGCGATTGAGATTATGAGGGAACTTATAAAGGTTGAGTAAGTGGGACCTGAGAGGTGCCAAATAATGAAGGAATCGGTTGAGATGCGATCACAGTTTTTACAGGTTGAGTGACATGAATTTGAGCTTGTTGAGGTATATATTGTAGAATAGGAACTTGAGATGAAGATGGTCTAGGTTGGGAAGCAAGTAATGAACCCAACATCAAACTAGGTTGAATGTTCAAAGTAGGTTGCCAAACGCTAGTAGCCATCCTAGGATAAGGAGGACTATAATAAGGTCGGTTACAAATTTGAGGTATACCAACAACAGGTTTCCCCCCTGTCAAAGGTGGAGGGGATGATGGAGGAAACTGCCACCCTTGCAGAGGGTACCCAACATAAGGATAGTTAGGTTATTGAAGAAGAATTTTCCCACTAGGATAAGGGCCAGCCTGTTGCTTAACTGTTAGTGTAGGAGGAGGAGAAGAAGCAGGCTGAGAAGCACTCATAAGAGTAGTTCCAGAAGTGGATGACATGGGGGATGTCCATAAACTAGAAGATGTGCCAGAGAAAGTAACAAATAAGGATTCATAACTTGGTGGGTTAGACGGGCCACCATACAGATGTGCCTCTGGTGATGTCAAAAACATAGATGTGGAAGCGACATTTGGTGTCTCAACCATAGTGGCAGACAGAGGCTGGGAAGCCATATCAGTTCCATTCATGGTCAATAATCCCAATTTGGATCATCACGTGAAATTTACAGGTAAGTCAAAAGAACCAGGTAAAGGAGTTTGTTTAGGAGGTGAAGGAGGATGAAGAGGATGGGTTGGATGAAGAAAAATTCCCTCCAAATGAGTAGAAGGATGAGGCTTTTCTTGTGGGATCTCCTCAACACTCATAAGTCCAAGTGGAAGCAGTTCACCATAAGTGGTTCCTGAAGTTCCCGATTCGGTAGTCTACGTTTTCTTATGCTTTTGACAATGGCCAAGAGTAGCCTTTGGTGGGAGAGGAGGCTTATTTTTCATTATACATGAACGATGGAGTGGGGGAATCTTGTTGTTCCATGTTAGATAGTAAATTTTATTAACGGAAAAATAAATAAATCAAAAAGAGGGTAATCTAGGCATAAAGAATTACCAACCAATCGTGAACTGCAATATATGCCTTGGTGAACCAAGGACTTAACGTATGACAACCAATCTCCTAGAATGTTGTGTTCGATGTATCACGGTTTACAAGGCGGAAGACTCAGTTACCTATGGATGGATAGAAACCTATTGGGGAATCCCAAAATTTAAGTGACAGTACATGGGAGTGCAGTCTATAGTAGTGTTGTCTAATGCATAACTGTTTGATGTGAGCATTCCCATATACTTTACGTACGTGGAACGCCACCAATATACCCAAAGGTACGTGGAGCACAATCCTATACACTCACATACGTGGAACGATATTTCACCTCCGGGATGTAACGATAGAAAACAAGGACAACTTCTATGTTTAACGACGTCGAAACACATCTCTAGCCTATACCTCTATGTGTTTGCGTTAATGTTACAAATGCTCCTTAGGTTAATTCAGTAAATTTTAAGTTGATGTTGAATTAAGTTATAGTTTTGTGGCTCACCACGAATTCACCTAAATTTCCTAAAATGCAAATCTAGCATGAGGAAATGGAATATTTCTCTTCAACGAAAATATAGCTAACGAAGGGAAGAGACAAACAATACGCAGCATGGAAAATGCAACAAACAGGATGCTCAATGCAATTCCCTTTTCATGCAACTGTTCTTGAATCAATATGAATGCAAAACACTAAATGTCAATGCAAGATTTTTTTCTTTTCAACACACATAATTTTTGGAAATGAGGAAAACTAAGATGTAAAGTCTAATCACTGATTCAAATGCACTTTCCAGAATAAGGACTAGAACAACAATTCATCCAAGCTATCAATGATCAAACGAAACAAGTCTACAAGCAACCTAATGATAAGAACAAAGAAAAAATGAAACCAATTCTTACCAAAGGCAATCAAACACAACTACAAACCAAATAGAGGCTTCAGAGAGACCACAAGACACTTAAGACTCAGAGAAGGTCAACTGGAAGTAGGCTGATTAAATCAACACTGAGCAAACAAGGAAAAATTTGAGTAAAAATAGGGATCAACACAGGTATAGAAGAGGCACCAATTCTTTGCAACGTAGGCACAGGGAGGGCCCAGGTTGGGTGCAACGTAGGAACAAAGAAGGCCCAGGTGGAGTGCAACACTCTGTCAGCAGACTATAGGGTGCGTTGGTCCTAGGAAAGATGATTCCGACACAAAAATTGCAAACAAGACTTAATGCAATCACATCCTATGTTTCTTCTTGGTTGGCTAAAGTAGAAAAGTTCTATGATAGAGGTAAATCAAACAAAATGGACAAATAGACCACCAAGGGAATACACCAATCCCCAATGTAGGATTTATGACTATGGACATAAATATCTCCCTTGGGTTTGGTGGCTAACCTAGAACAAAATAATTACAAAGGGCCAATGTTTTCCTTAATGTAAGTAGATGAGGGGAACAAAACTACTTGGAATATTTCGTATTTTTTTCTCCTTTTTTGGATTGAATGCTCCAATCTTGGCTCCATCTACCAAAATTAGAACCTGCACAACGAGACGACACAAACCAAGAAAATACAAGATCTATGTATCATCATCTATATACTTTATTCAACATATCAACATGGTATTGAAATATATTGAATAACGACATCACATATAGGAAAACAAAATTACTCTTTGTATTGATCTAAATGGAGTGAGTTACAACCATAAATAAGTGTCGATCTTGTGTAAGAGCTCCTCCAAGTTGTTGAATTGTCGTTCCTTTGTCCCAAAGTGTACCTCCAATAACCCTAATGCATGAAATAATCATTGTCACAACAATAACATAAGGGTAGAATCACTCTCCAAAAGCCAACCTCTTGTGTATGGAAGGTTGTAAATATATGGAGGAGTGGGGTAAGTTGGGTGTTCTTATCCAATTATCAATCTTGGGATTGAGATCTACTCTTGATGGGAGGATGATATCTAAAGATAAGGGATGGAAACTCCAAGGTAGGATAGGATAAGATCCAAATGTTTTATCTGAGGTAAATGGTTACAACAAATCTTGGAAGCTTCTGGAAATGGAGGCTTTGATATTCTCTGTCTTTTTCCCGAATTTCTAGAACCAACGCATATGCAAGGAGAAAAACTTGTAGGTGATCAACGCAGGCCATAGTGGGGACACTTGTAGGTGAAATTTTTCCAGCAAGAGGCTAGGGTGTGTTGGTCCTAAAATTGACTCAAATGATGTAGTTTAGGGCAGAAACCTTGGGGAATGAGAGAGTCATGCATAGGGCTTTGTGAAATGATGATGCAAAGAGGGGAATAGGATGTGAATTATCCCATTAGGAGGTTGATTGATCAAATGAGACAAAATAACATATAACAAGCTACCATAACATCATATATATGCTTCATGGAGGAAAGCATTAAAATTGTGTTAGAGGAAGATAGGTCTTGAGCAACCATATGGGTCTCCTGAGTGGGAAGTGGGTCGACCAACATAGTGGGAGAAGTGGAGGATTTCATAAACTAATTCACTTCCATGTGGTTAGGAAACTCATGAGTAAAGTGCTCCTTGTTGCAAATCAAACATGGGTAACGAGGCTTCCATTTCTCATCAGAGCAATGATTTGTTTGTTTATCCTACGGTGAAGAATATTTCTTCTTTTTACCTTTTCCTTTCTTCTTGCTTCCTAGTTGCCGTTAAGACTTGCCTTTACCATATGAAACAACATTTATCTCAGAATAAGAATCCGAAAGAGGATTGGATGAAGAGTTTTGGGCATAAACAATGAGAGTAGCACTAGATGGTTTGCTCACTGTCTGCGAACTGGCAGAGCCAATGATGCCATTAACAACATGAGATTATTTACCATGAGTGGTAGGAACAATGTTCGAAGGTCTTAGAGCATATGGTATATTTTCATAGAGCATGCTAGATTGTGTATAAATGAGGTCCAAATATTGAGCATGATAAATTACTTTCTCTTCAGTAACGACTCCGCCTTTGGATACATCCTCTGTGATAGATGGCAACAAGGATTTAATGAACCATTCTGCTAGCAATTGATTTGGAACATAGGTCTTAACCAATCGATGACAACGTTGCCACTCATGAATGTGATCTGAAATGTCACTGACTTTAGTTTGTTTAAAGTTGGTGAGAAGTTTCGTTCCAGTTTCATGTCAGATGGGTAACTTGAAATGCGTAAGGAAGGTGGTAGCCAAGGAACTGAAATCATGAAACAAAACTCTAGGTAAATCAATGTACCATTTAGTTGTGGTACCTATAAGAGTATGTTGGAAAAGGCGTAATCGTATGGAATCATCATTAATGGAGTTTGAAGAAAACCACACATGATACGTCATGACATGTGTTGATGGGTTGTAGAGTCCAAGGACTGTCTTACCCTGACACCCTCTTTGCCTATATTTCTTCCATTTTCCCTATACTTATCACCTAAATAATGCAATAGACACAAGGTTTTGTTAAAGATAAGCATTTACATGTCTTTTTCTTCATATTTGTCTATATACCTTATTGTTTTGTTAAAGTATGCATTTGGCTACGAAATTGGCCTATTTCTATAGCTGCCTCCATTGTTCACAGGGTTCAGAAGCTACAGCTCAACAAAGAAAGATATGGATGGATAAGGAATAATCCCCTCGTGGATTCCTTCCTATTCCCTCAAACCAATTCATCAAGAAGGTCGCATGATAACATGGTCAACCCCAAAGTCAACTGCAAGATTATCCTCGTGACAAAGTCCGAGTTTTCATGAAATCTTATCGATTTGCTTTTTCGAAAAGAAAATCGATTGTTTAGCGATATAGTTTGATCAAAATAAATATATTTAGGCTTGAAATTCTCATACTGTTATGCCAAGAAGTATTATAAAAACTATGGCCGCTATGTGTTTTGGGTGCGCGTTGATTTATGTAATTTTTTACAATAGTTTGTTAAGACTCGTTTGCAAGTAATAGACTTGATTTTATGTTTGTTATATGTTGTGTTGATTGGAGATTGTCGGCTTATTCATGGATGGCTCCTATGACCAGTACAGGTCTTTAACCGATTACACTTAGATTTCTTTTATTACTTAATCATAGATACTCTGTTTTGTGTGTTGAAATGCAGTATGATGAATCCACCATTGAATAGTTGTATGCATAAGAAATTTCCTTTGCTTTATACCTAGCTTAACTCTGTCATTTTATTTGCATTTTATTTGGTACATTGTGACCATTTTCATTTGCTTTCTATTTAGTATAGTTCAACTGTTTCATTTCATATCATAACTGCTTTTCAGAATGTCTTGTTTGAATGAAGTTGAATAAGTAAAAGAGTGAGAATCTTTTCCTTAGCAATTAAATTCAGACATTATTAATTTACAATTTGATAGAATAGATCTCTCCTGCACATAGTAAATTACATTTGGCTGCAACATAAAAATTCAAGACAAAAATCCAAAACAGTCTAACACAAGTAAAGTCTAGAATCACTCTCATATCATCCATATACTGATTCAATAGAGAATAATTCCTAAGAAGACTAGCTAACAACTTTAGGGATCAATACATTAATATAATCAACAATACCGTATCCACACTAATTCTAAAGTTTAGACTCTAATAGGAACATCACGACATCATATAACTTCTAGCACATATAGTGCACCTTTGCTTCATCAATATACCTGCCATGGTCATTAATTTATGATTGAAAATTTAATGACATTAAATTGGCAAAACATTTTGGTGCTGTTGCTGGGGAAGTACAAATAGAAGTTAAGAAAAAAAATTATTAATTCAAAACATGACATGCGTAGGGATAAAGACTCTAGAGATAGATTTGTAGGGCGAGGAAGAAGTCTAATTCCCACAAATCCACTCACTTCACCACGATTTCGAGATTCCACACCACCTACTCAAACCTAAATCCCATTTAGAGGTCGAGAAAGACTTCCTAAAGTCTCAAGATCAAAATTCCAATCCAGAACTTCACCTGCTTCATCTACTGAAGCTGTAATTGAAGAAAATCCTACATCCCCAACTAGAGGAGTAATTTTTCTATCCTCCTCTTGTGAACAAATTTTGGGAGAAGAATTAGAAGTTCCTATTGAAGAAGGGGAACAAGAAACTTATTTTGAACAACCATTGATAGAAGAACCAAAAGAATTAGAAGAACCCTATATTAGTTCTGAGGAATCTATCAGGGATGAAGAAGGGGAAGGAGAGGTACACAATGTCAATGGTGAGGAAAATAGGATTGGAGGAGGTAGATGTTAGAAAATTATATATTACGGAGCAATGGAACACATGAAATAATGCAGAAATATAAACACAGAAAATGCATAAAACAAGAGAGACACAGATATACGTGGTTCACCCAGTTTGGGCTACGTCCACCCCGAACAGCTAGTCCTTC